>JAHWFP010014415.1:160226-173245 GCA_023313725.1 Lithobius niger
GTGTTTTATTGTTTTACATGTGCACTTTTATAGGCTATATTTTTATCAAAAACTATTCCGGTGCTGGTATTACTTCAATCTGATTCACAGAATTATAGACCAATAGGCCATTACATGCTCTCCATGCAAAGTCATGGAAAAAATAATTTGCTTTCAGATGCTAATACACCAACACCCAACATCTAATTGGTGATGACTAGTTTAGTTTTCTGGCAGGGCGATCCACAACTCGCCAACTTCTGTTGGCTTTGAACAGGTGGACTGAATCTTCAGATATAGGATTGCCTTCTGATGAAATTCTTTTTGATTTTAGAAAAGCTTTTTAATCTGTAGTTCACAGCAAACTTTTTTTTAAACAAACTTAAGATGGTGGGTTTTGATGGAAAACTTCTTGCTTGGATTGGTGCCTTTTTTACTGGTCGCACACAACATGTTGTTCTCGGCAATTCCGACTCTTCAAGTTTGGATAGTGTTAGTGGTGTCCCATAGGGCTCTGTGCTCGGGCCTTTTCTTTTCGTCGTTTTTCTGAATGATCTATCTTGTATTGTTCGTAACACGGAACAGCTGACCTTCGCAGATGATCTCAATTTCCACAGTATGATCACTGATTCCCACGGTAATGATTGTATTCAGGAAGGAGGCAGTCATGTTTTTCGTTAGTCCATTGACTAGCAAATACCTCTATTGCAAAATATAAAAGTGTCCATATCGGCAATGGTAATCCAGCGTACATTTATGCATTGGATGGGGTCCCGCTGCAACGAGTTTACTCTGTAAAGGAGTTGGGAATTTGGTTTGATGCCAGTCCTTAATCCACCACTCACTTTTGTCACATCGTGGGAAATGCTAATCGACTTCTTGCTATTGTTCAGCGAGCATTCATTTCTGGTTGTATAACACTAAGCAGTACACATATAAGGTCTTTGTTTGCCCATTATTGGAATATGCTACTCCTGCCTGGTGCCATTATCTCATGCAGGATATCGATCATATCGAATCCTCTCAGTGTCGTTTCACAAAATCTCTGACTGGCATGCGGCAATTGCCATACAATGTTCGTCTAAATAAAGTTAATTTGGGATCTTTGGAGCTACGTCGTCTTAAGCCAACGTCTGACTTACCTTCAAAATTCTGAATTTTTTTTTATCAGTTGTCTGAAGTACTGTAACCTGGACCCGATGACATAGCTTTAAATTGGTAGTCCCTCGACTAGGCTAGATTGCCAAAAAAATTTCTGTCTTTGTTGTTGCATCTTTGAATTCCCTGACTGAGCAAACTCTCTCTTCACCATCTGTTTCAGTCTTCAAGCGTAACTTGGGTCTTTCTGACTTGACTTCGTTCCTAAAGAGGCCTGAACACTGTACTATTTAGCTTCCACCAGCACTTTTATTGTTTTAAATTTAAACTATTTCAAATTCGTGGTCCAGCATAAGAAGCATCTTTTGCACTGCTTGCTTCGAAATCACAGTCACCATGGTTATTAAACCTGTTTATTATTATTTTTATTATAATTTTTTATCTTTATTATGATTGACAATTGGTTTAGGCCAAGCTTTAAACTGCGATTAATTATTTTATTTTTATTTTTAAGAAACGTTGACAGTGCTACAGCTCTTCCCCTCACTTGTCCTTCACGTTTGGCAATGCCATTGGGGAGCATTGTGTCGCTGGTAGTTCTAACCTTGGTGGCAAGGCATTCGTGACTCCAACCCAATACCACCTACCTTTCCTCTGTAGCTGGGCCATCGTCTTCATTTTAAACTAATAAAATCCAAAACTTTGGTAATTTTCAACTTTTTGTTTTAACTTTGGAAGGCAGTTAGCGACCACCAGGTCCTTGCCATTACTGGCGCTTGCAACAAACTTATTGTTGTTGTTTTAAGGGAATAGTTTACTGAGTTGGAAAAGTGTTTCAGATGGATAAATTATTTTTGGTCAATACAACACAATATTATTTGGACCTTACGAAATAGTTCAATTAAAACTCTACTCATTGTTGTTAAGTGCGAACAGGGTTGAATTTCAAAACAACTTATTTTTGCTCCTGTTTTGATTATTGGTCCTGAAAATAGCACATAATGAAGGTACGTAAAGAACCGTGAAAACAACAACACATTACAAATGCATAATTACTTACACATTAATAATAAATATATAGCTTTCACAAAAAAATACCCGTCTCCTAACCCCCCTCCCTTCCCCTTTTTCTACCCGACTTACTCCAACCTCATTCATCTGGATTCATTTTCATACGATGATGTTGAGCACTAAAGCAAAACGGTTTGAAATGTCACTGCTGATTTATCGTATTTCGAGTGAAAACAATTATTGTGCTAATCCTAAGTGAACTGTAGTCACGTTGTTAAAAAAATCAAAAGGTCTTCTTCTTTATGCAGCCTATGAAAAACGAATGTTAAGACATCTACATAATTAACGTAAGTACCAAACTTTTTTGACTCCCATCAAGATTGTAGATGCTGCGTTAGACTGGGTTGGCTAACTAACATGATTTCCACATTCACTTTGAACTCATTCTTAACACGATGGCCTACATTGGTCTATAGTCATGTTATAAGGACTAAGATGTCTTGTGATTAAGACGTCCCATTCACAAGCTGCTGTGCAGCTAAGGTGACTAGGCTTTAAAATTTAAACAGCTAATATTATAAACAAATGAAAATCAGGTGGTTGAGTTGGGTTGAGTTTAGTAAACGTCATCGTACTGTTTCAGCATAATAAGATTCCAGATATGTAAGATGCCTATCAAAACATCTGTCTTTAAGATTCTAAACTTCTGAGATGGCGAAAACATCTTAAAAACGGTGAAAAATATTAGATGCCAAAGCATCTTATTTAAGACGGCAGTACCGACCTACTCTAAGATGCCAAAAGTCTTAAAAACGGGTGCAAATTTCACATCTTCGGCATGCCAACTCGTCACATTGCTCGGTTAATCTTGTCAGTCTAAAGTAAGAATTAAATTACTGTAAAATTCAGATTTTGAGATAAAAGAAAAAAACTTTTAAATATATTACAAGTCAGAACGATGTAGAAATATTTATACATGACTTACCTCATTTAATTCCCAGACATAAAAGATGTCTCTTCCTTGGGCATTCCTAAAGTTAATTAAATCAGTTATCTTCACACTGCAAACATCTGTTATGTTGTTTTGTTTTGCGTAATTCTGTTGTAGTGAGATCACGAAGTCATTTGGGTGACACATTGCGATTGATGGGGCAGTTATAACGGATTCAAAGGCAATATCAAGCACATCTCTTGTAGGATGCTGAAGAAACTGCGAAATCCTTATGGCAGTTACAATTAAGAAGAAAGTGAAGCTGAAGAAAGTAATCATTCGATTTTTCCACTTGAGGCCTTTTTCATTAGAATACATTGGAGATTCATTGCAATGAAAACCGTAGCATGAATTCAATTTTTTATATGTTTTTTGAACGATGCGGTACAAGGGATCGGTTGATGTAAATTTAGGTACATGCTTCTTACAGCTGACGCATTGACTTAATGCAAGAATCAACTCGGCAAGGGTTAATACTGATATGCCAATAGACAACCCTGAATTGCCACCGATGTCACAAAGCAACTGAATGAAGGTATAGATGAGCACTTCTTTAATTTCCATCTCATAGGGGCTGCTGAATTTTAAAAGACAAAGCAAACCACGTCCAGAGAAATCCTGATTATCCAGATGAAGTTCAGTGAAAGAAAAACTGCGATGTTGGCATTTGCGTGTGCATATGCATGGATGTTTAGTAAGCCAATCAATTTCGCTATGACCATCAATATATAATTTGTACCTATTCCATGCCTGTGCTACTTTAATTCTTTTATGGGTGTCGTTTGGTAAAGGTGCCGGCATGCCAAATTTAGCTCTCTTCGGATGAAATGGAAACCTAAAAAAATAATCAGAACAGGACTTCAACATGCTGACATTAGTTGCTGTTATTTAGAGCAAGAGACCATGCCGAGATATCTACGTTATATGGTATACATGTTTTGACTGTTGGATTTTCTGCGGAAAAGTTAAGTCTTTTAAGAATACCCGTGTAGCTTTTGGGGCCTAGGGGGTTAAAAGACCCTCAAAAATGACCGTCCTGTACCTTATAAGGTACATGGATGAAATTAACGTCGAAACAATCTTTAGTATACCAGATTAAGGGCTGCACTCAATAAGACACGAAAATTGGGCGCCAAAGCCATTCAAGACGCCATTAAAGAGCAAGGAGAAGATCCGCGCCATTTACCTCATAAGGTACATGCTTGAAATTAACGTCAAAACAAACTTTAGTGTACAAGATTAGGGGTTGCACACAATAAGAAACGAAAATTGGACGCCGCAACCATTTAAGACGCCATAAAAGACCAAGAAGAAGTCCCGTGTTAAAAGTGACCGCCATTTATCTCATAGGGTACATGGTTCAAATTAGCATCAAAACAAACTTCAGTGTACTAGATTCACGGCTGCATATAATAAGACACGAAATTTGGGCGCTGTAACCCTTTAAGATGACATTAAAGAGCGAGAGGAAGAGCCACCCCCAAAATGCCCGCCATTTACATCATAAGGTACATGATTCAAGTTAACAAAAAGACAAATTTTAGTGCACCAGAATCCTTGCTGCACACCATAAGACTGACAATTTGGGTGCTGTAACCATTTATCTTCCCAGTCACATATATTAAAGACGGCCAAAATCGTTACAGCGAACCTTGCTGTCATTGAACATTAATCTCGTTTAATGTTCAGTGCTTGTGTGGGTCTATTACAACAAGGGACCCATAAAAGCATTGAACATATTCGAGATTAATTTAATGCAAAATTGCATACAAGTTTTCTTGGACTAGTATAAATATTGTGTTGATCTCTTTATTAAGGTAATAGTATCAGACATAGAGTATATTATTAAATTAATACTATATGTCTGCAATTACCGTAATACAATCACCACATACAACCGTTGTGGCATACACTATATCAGAGAACAGACCTTCTTATATTACATTACAGAATAGACCATATTATCAGATCAGGTAATGGAACGGAACAGAATAACACAATAGTGATTCTTAGTACTGTTAATCACTATCACTATAACTCATTTTTATCGCTAGTATCTCTTCAGCAACTATGACTTGATCTGCATCTTCTAAAGATTCCTCATCAGCATCCACATCTGTCTCAAGAATCAACATGTCGAGAGTTGGTGAAGTCTGATCTCCTGCAAACCAAACAGTTGTATATTTATCTTCAACCTACTTCCAAACGTTGTTTACAGGTCAAGCTGACGTATGACTGACAGTTGCATTGTTCCAACTACAACATATATAATAGTAAGCTATACCTTCTTTTACACTACAGCCTTTTGCATGGAGGAACCGAGCTTGCATCAAGCCCTATAATCTTGTCTAATGGACGCACACCTTTGCATATGCGTCATGCTTCGATAAAAGATAGGTTCATTTTGCCTTCTACAGGGTAGACACACAGCTCGATGTTAAGGCAGGTGAGGTGTTATCGTTTACTGTTTCAGTTCTTCCAAATAATGCAAAAGCTTCCTGGGCTATCTTGTTCTCATGAAGTGCAGATGGTCTTACTTTTCTTTTTCTAAAAAATGCAGCTGCGTATTTACGTAATCACATCCTGTAAAGTCATGAAAGGCTGGAATTAAACAGGATAATAAACGTCCAAGCTTTTCAAGGATCTTGGTCACACTTATGTACTATAGTGTATTCTTAGTCTGCAATCCACCTTCGAGCCATACCTTAATCCCCATATCGAGCTTTTCCATGTTTCCTCATACAATAGCCATGATATCAGTATCTGATGTTCGAATGACAACATTTGAAGGACAGGGTACTTGTAAAAAATGAAACACATCCTAGAATCTGCCTCTTCACAGTTACTAGAAAAGATGAACTGGATTGATGCAAGCTCCCTTCCTCCATGCAAGGCATTATTGAGCAGAAGATACAGCGTACTAATTATATATTCTATATTTGGTACAATGCTGTTATGAGCCATACACCAGGTTATCTTCTTGTGAAAAATGTTTAGAAGTTGCTTGATGATAAAGTATACAGCTGTTTGGTTTTTCAGGGTATCAGGCTCCACCAACTCTGGACAACAATAGATAGATAAGGCAGATGTGGATGCTGCTGAGCATTGCCCAAAGATGCAGATGAATTCTTAGTTGCTGAAGAGGTTACTAGTGATTAAGATCAGGGTTATAGTGATAGTGACCAACAGTGCTAAAAATCGCTATGCTGTTATTCTGTTCTGTTCCATTACATGACCCGACATAGTCTATTCTGTGAACTGATATGAGAAGCTCTATTCTATGATAAGAAATGATCTCATATGCCACAATGGGTGGGTGGAAGCTCTTGCATTGTCTCTTTTTTTTCTATTTCTATGTGGTGTTTGTATTCAGATAATCGTATCAGACATGATATTTCTACTAGTCCAAGCAGACATGTATGTAATCTCAATTAAATTAATCTCAATTAAGCGGGAGTGCAACACCTTTGGTTATATCAATTCTGACTACTAGACGGCACCAGCATCTACAACGTATTTCGGTTACGATCTTAGTTTCACGTTTTTTTAGTTATTTTCCAACATAATAGTCCCAATCTTGTTTCTAATGAAAGAGAATCGAAATGCCTAGCGAAGTGTGGAGGCAAAATTACCTAAAATATATTTTTGTACTTTGTAGTAATATTTTAAGGTTGGCTGATTGAAAGATAAATTAAAACTGTAAACGTGATTTCTGTCCGATATCTAGAAATTAAATCCTTTTCTTCATTAAAAAAGTGTTACTGATTTAAAGTTAAACAACAAAATACCATAATATGCAGGTGTTGTTTAAAAAAATCGTACCTACTCTAATCGGATTCGAACGCAGAACGGGTGTTAAATGTGACGAGGCATGTTGACAAAGAAGGGCTGGATATCTGAGCCAAATGACGTTTCACACGCGATCGTCGTAAAACTGTCTTTAGTATTGCAGTTAGATGTCGTTGTGCTTCCAAATATTGAGTTAGATTGCGCTCCATTGCTTCAATACTTCACCCATACTAATATACATCAACAAATTATAAATCAACAAAAAAATATATCTAGAATTTGTAACACAGGTAGTCTAGTGTTATCGCATTAGACTGAAAAAGTGTGTACGAGCCAAGATGTTCTGCAAATAAAAAAAAGTGGGAGTGTAGTAGTCCCATATATCAATTACACAATTCCCGTGGCTCTTCTTGCGTGAGTAGCTTTCGCGATCCTTTTAGACGATATGGCTTTATTTGTCCTTTTTTCCTTCGCCTTTTTATTAATTCTGTTCTCATATTTCCTGCGATATTTTGCTCTGTAGTTCATTCTCCCTGGTTTCAGAGACCGGTCAATATTTTCGAAGGATGGGGAGGGGGGAGATCAAATGTGTGATCGGATAGCCGTTTTGCCGAATTCTAATCAGTGTCTTAATTTTTGGCGAAACTGGAATTCCCGTTTTGCCGACTCTTGTTTTTGCGAATATTTATTTTCAAATCAATTTACGTGCCTCGCTCGCCCTGCTGCGTTTGCTGCGTCTAACCATAACATCAGAAACCACAGCTAATTAAAAATTCCTTCTTTAACTTCAGCAATATTACATTTTTATACAGCATTTTGATTTTGCAAAACGGGAATTCCCTTTTCGCCGAATTTTAATCAGGGTTGAACTTTCGGTGAAATGGAAAGACAGTTTGATCCACAAAGGTTTGATGCCCTACTCCCCGATCCAAGGTCCCCATTTGTCCTTCCCCGCATTCAAGTGAAAGAAAAAGCCCGCCTACAACTCCTCCTGCCAGCCCTACAAACCCCAAACCCTTCGTATATCAAGGGACGTATCAGTACCTATCATATCAAAAAATAAAACTGGTAAGAGGGTCCGCCAAGTTCCGAATGGTTCGGACCTTCAAAGGAGTGATATCAACGCACCAAAACATTCGCCAAGTTAATAGCACCGCTTAATAGTTCGTAGGTTAAATAAAAACTAGAACATTGCTACTTTCGGTAGAAATGTTCAAGTTTTCATTTAATGTCCGAAGTATTATTTGGTGCGATTAAGTTGGAGAATGTTTTGGTGTGTTGATATCACTCCTTTGAAGGGCCGACCCATTCGGAACTTGGCGGCCCCTTTTACCAGTTTTGGTTTTTGATATGATATCACTCCTTTTTTTTAATTGTGTATTGGCTCAACTCCACTACTGTGCAAATGTGTACTATAAAGTGCCACGTCAACAAGAGATTGGTTTGCAATAATTTGCTACTACCTTTTGCCTATAGGCCGAACCATTCTCAACTTAGTCACCTCTTTATGGGTTTTTGGTTTGGTTTTAATTTTGTTGTAATTTGTATTACAATATTTGGTTAGTTTTGGTGTGTTGATATCAGTCCTATGAAAGTCCGAACCACTCTCGACTTATTGGCCTCTTTACCAGTTTTTGGTTTTCTTTATTTTGCTTTGTTTTACAGTTGGTTTATTTTTGTGAATTGGACGTGAATACAATTTCTTTGCAACGTTGTTTAGATTTTTCGTGATGCACTAGTGTGTGTATAGGCACGTATGTCAGTATCCACGTTCTCGTTGTCCGAACTTTGGGCGTCCAATGAGAGATGAGGCCGATAATACTAACAATGGTTACAACAATATTTTCGTAGTTACGCCCCTCCCACGCCATCCCTGTTGCGCTCCCTTGCTCCAACCATAAAAGGTATGCACTTCGTATTGTATTGCACCCATTCGTCCAATTTCATAGCAGGAAGCCTCCCCGTTATCTCGGTATAAATGAATAATTTACCCAATGGGATTTACCATGAGGATGAGCGAATTAGCTAGCTAGCTAGTTAATACATTCATAACGTTATTGAGGGTCAGATTTTACATTGAAAGAAGATTAGCTGCCATTAATACACGAGTTAAGTTTTGCCAGGTGGGTCATTGCTCTCGATTTCAACACAATTTAAGCTTTTGTGCCGCATTATTATTTTTCCCCAAGTACCTGAAAAGTGCCCAACTATGCTTCAAGATATAAGACACTGACGCTATGGCGCTGCGCTACAATGGTTCACAACCTCGACAATTAAATTGATGTGATGTTTGTTGTGATGATTGTTGCCTAACTTGGCGCGAAACACTAGCGTGTGTCTTGATAAACTCAATGAAGCTCACTGGCAATAATACAATACCCGTAGGCCTATTGAACTGGGCTTTCCAGAAACCTTATTATCTACCTGAAATTTGTTTAGGTTTTTTTCAACATTTTTTGTTTTAGGTTGCGAGATAAAACAATACAAAAACACACAAAAAGAACTCAACCCCCTCCTCCCCTCTCTAAACTACGTACAAAGAAAATCCAACCCCACACAAAAATGAAGATTCGCTGACCTCGTATCAGACCGACACCCCATCAGGTCGAAATGAGCGAACATCCATGTGATAGAAAATGTCTGCGCCCGTCACATAGAATTTTACCCATCAGATGGAAAGTTCTCCCCATCAGATAAAGTTTTTATTTTCCCGTTAGATAGAACTGCTTTTCTATTTGATAAAAAAAAAAGTTCTCGCTATCCATTCCATGAATCTAGGGAAAGAAATTCAAAGAAAAAATGCCTCGTAAAAAAAAATCCAGGGAAAAAATCCAGAGAAAAAAATCTAGAGGAAATAAAATCCATAGGAAAAAATCCAAAGGAAAAAATTCCTGGAATAAAAATCCCATGCCATTGTTTTATTTTTTTTCCTAATTTTGTTAATGTGGAAAAGCTGTGCATCAAGAGAAAACACTAGGCATTTATGAGGAGATGCAACGAAAACTTTAAGCCCTGTGTGAGCAATACGCCGAGGGTAGTCGGGAATTAAATGAGTGTTTGAGAGCAGTTGCGCACCATTCGATTACGGAGACACATTACATTTTAACAAACGAACTTTGAACTGGGTTTGGTGTTGTGGGATACCCCTTCCATTTAAATGCAACGACCATTAACTTACGTTGGTTAATATTTTGTACTTTTTAAAATTTTGTTTAGTTATATTGCAAAACAATTAGCCATCCTCCCTCCCCTTCCTATACGTCTTGAATTGCCATGGGGGGACCTTTGTGGTCCTGGCACGTTTAACCTCGGTGGTAAGGCAGTCGTGACCCTCCCTGCCTTCCTATTTCTATTCATTTGGCCATGCTATTTTTAAACGAGTGTTATTTTTAACTTATACACGCTTTTAAATTTTGCTTTTTGCCCTTTAATTATCTGGGTGGGGGGAGGGAGCGCCACATTGCTTTCACATTTATTGTGTGCTCCGGGTGAATAGTCACGCAGACCAGGCATATTTGAGTAGTGGTCGCACAACTACTTGAGAGCCCGGACGTAGTGGAGAAATTACCAGAGGTAAAATACCTGTTTACAATTGCGAGTCTACGGAAAGCCAGTGCTACAATTTTCAGGCAATACGAGACGATTTCGAATCAGACGTGAGCCCTAATCCTGTACCTCAGACACTGATGATAGTCATAACGTCCAAAAGATATATGTGAAAATACTAAGCTACAAAAAATAATAATGAAGTAAAAAAATGGCATTGGATTTTTATTCCGTGGATTTTTTTCCCTTTGGATTTTGTTTCTTTGAATTTATTTCCTCTGGATTTTTTCTTTGGATCTTCTTTCCTGGATTTTTTCCGTGGATTGTTTTCCCGTGATCCTCAATCCATAGAGGCTGAATAACAAAGTTGGAGCATGTTTTTTGTTTGCTTGCATGTATTGTTCTGTCTGGCGCAACTAGTATTTTGTGCTGAGGACTGTGAAGGAGTGGCACTCGGCGTGTCGCCGCAATCGTCGTGAGGAGGTTGTGTTGGCCCGTTTGCGCATTGGTCACACCCGACTTACTCACCCTTTCGTTTTGCGGAGGGTTGACCATCCTGAATGTTATTGGTGTCGACGGCCACCTACGGTCTGGCACTTACTTGTTGATTGTCGCCATCTTGATGGTGTTCGTCGTCGTTTCCATCTTCCGCATGACATAGCGCGTCAGTTGGGCGATAAGTCTGTCCTCCTGTCCGGTGTTTTTCAATTTTTGCAGGAAGTACAGATGTATGACAGGATTTAGATTAAGGGTTTGAATAACATCTCTGTAATGTGTGGTGCAGTGGCAACCCGGACCACTGCACTGTGACTGAGGTTGGCGCTAATGACCAAGTTGTCGACGCGCCATTCAGCCCCTCCCCCCAGTCCGTTACGTGGCTAAACGGCGAATAAATCCAGGAAAATAAAACCAAATAAAGAAAATCCAGAGAATATAAAATCCAAAAGAAAAATCCATAGGAAGAAAGTAATCTAAGGAATAGCTTTATTTTAAGCTTACTATTTTATTAGTGAGGTAAACCTGTGTTTTGATGCAGTGGTACGATACTAAACCAAAGTAATACAAAGAAGGAAATATGCGAACAGCTTCGCCCTCCATAGTTCTGACTGCATACTGCCAGAACTTTATTCTTCGTGTATTCCGGAAGTGAGTTCTGATCGGTGATACGTTCATCGTTTATCGTTCTCGTACGAAGCGCGGCTCCCCCCCCCCCCCCCCCCCGGTGCATTTTCAGGGGTGCCAGATGGAGGGAAGCATCTGTTGACAGCGCTGGTAGAAGGGAAGCATCTGCTGTGCCTGCGCTATGCCTTCGAGTATCCACTCTAGGCACCCTATACGTTTTTTTATGGCAAATGGTTTGAGTTTGGTTATATCCTTTACATTGCATTACTATTTTTAAAAACATTCCCGTTAAACGGAAAACAATCTCGTGACAAATTCAATTTTATATCATAAATCGACTTTATTCTTGATGTCGATGGGTATGGTGTGGATCGATTTGGTTTTCGACCCATTTTCTCCCTTAGTTGTAAAGTTGAGAAAGTTGTAGAAAGATAATGACTCCATGTAGGTCGGGGTAATCTGACTGGCTGCCCTCCCCTTCGATTTGTAGAAAATTCCTCCTCACTCTTTTTTTCTTTCTAATCCGAAATAGATTTACATATTTTTGCATTTGTTGATACGTGTGTTGTTCCCTATCCATTCCTGCAGTTTCGGTCACAACATAATGACAGTCGTAAAAACATCTGGGAAAAATAGGCCGGATAAATAAGTACGCTAGAAGAAGCGCTTACGAAACGTGTACAAAACAAAGTTAAGTCTCGGACAGAAAGAGAGTCGGGAGGGGGAAGAGGCTCAGCCGTCAACCGTAGCCGTGACATAGCATTCACGGCTGCATTTTTTGTTAGGCTTCTCTACGCGCGTTTTAAATGACGCTCTTAGCATTAGTAACTAATAATGAAAGGTATTGTAATAACATGGGGGAAATTCCCTTCATGTAGAAACTAAAATTCCCACCAGAATGAATAAAAATCCCGTGCTCAGATAGAAAACATTACCGTTAGAGCAAAAAGAAATACCATCAGATGGAAAAAAAAACATTCTCGTCGGTAGTATTTCCCGGTCGGATGGGTCGTGCATTATTTTCTACTGTATCTGCTGGATTTCTATATGACGTGCTTGAACCAAGTTACGTTAATATTCCGCAGAGGCGCAAATACGGAATCGAAATGGGGGGGGGGGGTTGACAGTTATTCAGAAGCGGGGAATTATTTGGAGGGGGAATGACAGTTATTCAACAATGGCAACTATTCAGTCGGGAGGATGGGACCGACAAACTATGAAGTCAGTGGGGGTGGGGGCATCCTTCCCCAGCTGGAAACAAATAATATATTATGAGTAATAAATACACAGAACTTCATTTAGAAGCCGAGGCGTTTTTAGAAATTTTGACTGCTGAAAGTGCCGTTTTTCAGGTCCGAAAATGACTTTTTCTTCCAGTTGGTCAGTGTATTTTTAACCCCCCCTCTTGACAGCACCTGAAAAATTATGACCACCGCCTCGAGAGGGTCCAAAAACTTTATGACCCCACAATTCCCCCCCCCCC
>JAHWFP010014417.1:7789-18078 GCA_023313725.1 Lithobius niger
TGAAATTTCCAGCTGCTCCTGAAAGCGACAATACGGACTTCGTAATGTCTCCCATGCTTATTAGCGACCATGTTATAGCTGCACCGTATGACTCAGCTGGACTTACGTTTCGATTATGGGAACAGCTTTCGGTTGTTACGGAATACCAAGGCCCCGTGCAAAAAAAAAATCTAATTTTATAGTTCCTCGATACAATTACGGCACTAATTCAAGAATAAATAAAGCTTAGATAAGATTTTGAAAGCATTCTGAGGATGCTAACGCCTAAACTAACTTTTACATTCCTTACGAAATATCTGAATCAGCGATGTACGAAGTGACCACTATCTTGCTTTTCTGGTTGTACGATTCGTGGAAAATGAAGTGTTATTTCCCAAGCAACGGCTAAATATCCTCTTACGCACCGTCGAACGCAAGCAGAGGCATGTTTTTTGTGCTTTCATTGTTGTAAGTGGTTCATTGTTCATTGTTGTAAGTGTTCTAAGACACAGCGGCCTTGCAGTGCTGGAAACACCGGTTCTCGTCAGATCCCCGAAGTTAAGCAGCATTGGGCTGGATTGATACTTGGGTGGGTGACCGCCTGGGAATCTGGCTGTTGCAGACATAGAGCCTTAGGGCTTCGGGCAGATGACCAGGAGTGGTTAACGCTCGTTAAACCCTTTAACCCTTTTAGACACATTTAATACCCCGGCAGATCGATGACATCGTCGTTAAGTTTAGCCATCCGCAAACAAATTTAGATTGCGCCTATACTTTAAAAAAATTGTTAAAATGTGCGTATGGGTTCAGGATACTGCTCGATGGAAGCTGAGCATGTTCGATTCGCCATTGACGAAATGGCGTCACAAACACTGTCCTAGCCATGACGCGACTGCCGCTGAGCATATTCCTAGTAAGTTTATTCTTTACATAAAGATCTGGGTGACGTGGGAGGCTGGTTCTTTCATGACTGATGAACCTTTGGCATAGTTAAACAAACACCCGCTGTATCATCACGGAAGTGCACCAAGTGTGGGGGGTCCGTCAAGACGAAAAATATTCACGTGTCATCATCTTCGTCTTGATGACCGCACACTGATTGTCACTGTAGTCTCCAGAGCCTGCGACGACTGTTTGCGTATTTATTTATCTTCTTGCAACAGTTTCACTTCTCGTTCCGTGACTTATTCTTTATTTTGACCTAATAATTGGAAAACTGTCATAAAATTACTAGAAGTCACCGGCGTAGCTGGTTTCCGCAATATTCTGCATCCCAGGGCAATACGTATCCGGGACATTTTGTATCCCAGGACATTTCGTATCAAAGACATTTACTACCCCAGGGTGTTATGTATCTAGGACATTCTCTACCCAGGGCATGCTAGGACTGCATTGTCTGAATTAACGCCGTTTCCCTTAACTTGACTCCTTTAGCACGGATTGCCGTTCGTATAAGACTAGAAAAGCCGTTCTGTTAGGTTATTTCAGTTTCCGTGCCCGAATTTCACCAGGCAAGGTCAACAGTTTCACTGGGGAACATTTTAAAAACAATAGGCTTCAAGAGAGCAGGAATATTATGGATTATTGCTTTGACAATTATTGTGTAAATACATACACAAAGAAGATGAAATTGCTTAAAAACAAAAGAATAACTGTAGGCTGATTTCCCTACGGGATTTTTGTAGTGCTTTTCTATGATTATTGGCTAACATAGGAAGCCGTACCACGGGAGCGAAGGGCGTTTTTCACATCGTATTGCGTGATCACAATTGCAAGGTAGTATAGCAGCAGAGGTGCAAAAATTGCTAAAAGTATGCACTTCGTGCTAAAAGCATCAAACTCGGCGATATGTTTAAGAATGTCACTAAGATCGTTTACTGATGTAGAACCACCCTGAGGGCCGCCATCTTGGAAAAATGGCTGCCTTTTTTTGCGTTTTTTGACTATAACTCCTTAACCGTAAACAAATCAAAAGCATAATGCGAAGCAAAAACGTTCGGCACACAACTGTGGACATGAAATGTAATATATATATTTTAGGAAAAAGTATAATCATTGAACCCGAAAATCGTATATCAAGTTTACCCTCCTTAATTTGTAGGAGCGCTCCAGTGTTCAATGGTTTGATATAGTGACCTTCGGTTTCAAAGTGCTCTTGCGAGCGTTTTAATAGTCCGAAATGGACATGCATAGCAGATTCTGAAAGGTAGAGATCTATTCTTTCCATCAATACTAACCCAAATTGTTTAGCTTACAAAGGGACTGTCCTATGCCTATTTAAAGGTGAAGAGGTAATGGTGTAGGAGCGAAAGCGTATGATGATTTTCGTTTTCATAGCTGAAGTGGACATTCTTAAGATATTTTGAAAGATGGGGATCTATTCTTCTTTCCATCAATCCTAACCTAAATTGTTTAGCTTAGATAAGGATCCGACCTAAGCCCACTTAAAGGTGTAGCTGTATTTGATGTAGCTAATAGTTTTAATGTTAAAGTACCATTGTAAAGCTCATATTTGTATTTGTGTCTAGTTAAACAACTTCGGTTAGGATTGGTGGATAGAATAGACCTCCACCTTTCAGTAAATCCACGTTTAAAACGTATAATAATATAACACGACGTAATACTTCTTTTGTTGCTTCTTTTGTGTAATCTTCAATGCTCTTCCTACTGCCAAACGCTCATCCTTTTTGTTTGCTACCGTGCAAAAGCACGAAGCCGCTCAGCCCTTTTTCTTTGCTACCACGAAAAAGAATTAACCCGGCCGCTCGCCTTTTTTCACAGGCCTTTCACGTCACTTCCACCTCTTCCAACGTTCTCCTCCACAACCTGTTTTTCTATTTTCGTCTATTATAAGAACGCAAATACACAAGAGTTAACTGTGCTCAGAAAAATGCTTCTGTCGCTTTGAATGTTCAACTCGTTTCATAATTTTCGTAATACTAATTGCTTTAAAATTACTAGGTGGGGAGAGCGTGCTACCTTTTTAGGGGGCATTGCTCAATCTCACTTCTTAGTACCGTTGCTCCTTTCATTTCAGTTCCTTGCATTGGTCGTTGCAACGCGACGGCAATGTGTCAGAATTTCTCCCTAGACCAGCTAGCCACGCAAAACCCTGTGAATTCATCAATAAAAAAAATGCATTATTACCAGAATAAGCCTTTAGCAGAACAATTCTTGAAGGAAAATAAAATTACTAAGGAAAACAAAAATAAAGATATGTTATTTTGACGAAAGCAACACGTCTTTTTCCCATGAAATTGGCAGAATTCTCATTTTAAACGGAAACACCTCGAAGTCGGCAGTGGAATACCTTTTAAAAGAGGACAATGACAACTTTAATATGTAAGACCGAAAATCGTTAGACGACACGAGAAAGTAGGAAGCTGCTTGAGAACGGGTGGTGGTTGGGGGGGGGGGGGAGAAGAAAGGTGTTGGCAGTTGTGGAGGTGGGTGGTTCGGGGAGAAACACATTCCGAGGTGCATGCCGGGCAGATCTTTGGCGCCTTCTCACATAAGCGGCTTGCTTTGGGCTCGTGCAAAGGCCACTCGGGGCTGGCATCTGTCGGCACGAGTCCTCGTGGGATATCGGCGCCTTTAGATGCCACTGAAACGCGCTGCAATCGCTGGGCTTCCACTTAAAGACCCCTCGCTGCTGCGGTCTACAAGAGATACTTACAGTTGAGAATGCCTCGCACAGATTTCAACAAGCCTCGCCCAACGGAAACAGTCCATTTTGAAATCAGTTCTGCCGGAGACAAGTTTCGTAAAAGATAGTTTTACTTTTAGGCGTCGGCTCTGTTGACACTTTCAATTGTTTCATCGGTGGGCGAATGAGCCTCTTTGGTGTACGACAGAGTTTTGGGGTACTGTGAGGTAAAGTTGAGTCGGTCAGCGGGTTTGTTTCTCATTTCAAATGTTTTAACATAAACGATTAATTTTATCATACAAAAATCCTATAACGGTTTCTCCACAGAGAGCAAAGAGATCGTAGAAAAAATGGCTGCTACCCAGTTTGTTCATTGGTCACGTCCGACTTACTCACTGTTTCCTTTTGCGGGGGGGGGGGGGTTGACCCTCCTGAATGTTATTGGTGTCGACGGCCGCTTACGGTCCGACACTCCCTTGTTGATTGTCGCCATCTTGATGGTGTTCGTCGTCGTTTCCATCTTCCGCATGACGTTGCGCGTCAATTGGGCGATAAAGTCTGTCCTCCTGTCCCGTGTTTTTCAATTTTTGCAGGAGGTACAGATGTATGACAAGATTTAGATTAGGGGTTTGAATAATATATCTGTAATGTGTGGTGCAGTGGCAACTCGGACCACTGCACTGTGACTGAGGTTGGCACAAATGACCAAGCTGTCGACGCCATTAAGCCTCAATCCCCCCCCCCCCCCCCAGTTTGTTGTCCGAGTAAAGATCACTCAAACTAACTTGACGCCTGCCAAAGTTACAGTGAATACTGAGTGATCAAGGATGGGGCGTGAAACTTAGTGGCAACCACTGTGGCTCAGATATCGCTACTCAGTGAATGGATAGCTTGCCTTTATCACGCAGGAAACACTAAAAAAGTTCAGCAAACATTTATAAAAAAGCTGTTGCTTCGTTGATAAACAACTAAAAAAAATACCGTTATAAACGGTGATGATTTTACACAGGACCCTGTACGTCATCGGTAAGACCATCAGATAAGACTACCGAATTCCTAAAGCGTGTTATATAAAGTTTCAAAAAGTGCATGAAACTTGAACAATAGGTTGTGCAAATTGTATATATGTTTTTTTAGACATTTAAGCAACGTTGTTAAGACAATCTGTGGCTCATAAGATTCCTGGTTGAAACTGTTATTGGTAATTGTTTTTGATCTGTTTGTCAACGAAGCAAAAATAGTTTATAGATATTTGGTGAACACCTTTAGTGTATTTTTGTGGTCAAGGCAATCCGTGTGTGTGCTATAGTGACCCTCCCTTTTGTAACTGGGTGCAAGCTGACCCGCGTCATCTATGGCGGACGAGTACCCCACCACACCTTAGATAAGGAAGAGTATGAGTACACAACAAGAGGGACAATTCAGCTAGAGAAATCCGAGCAAAAAACATAGGACCTCTAAAGTGCCACAATCGAAAGAAGTATACCGTAGGGTCCTTCTGTTCCCGAAAACACCAATGGGTAACTGAGGACAGGATTGAACCCCGATCTCTCGGACACATGGCGGGCGTGCTGCCTGCCAGTCCATCACACGTTCACTGAACTTAAACAGTACTGTCTGTTTGTCCATATGGGACTTTTGTATAAATCGTTTTAGTTATATATTAAGCAAGGGGCATAGTCATCCAACAAATATGATGTTATAAATCCATGTTTATTTTTAGAGGTGCTCCAGCTTTTCATTGTATGAGAACAAGCCATAAATATTAAGTTAGTTGGTAAATAGTGCAAATTTTCGGGGCTAAGATTTTAATAATGCATGCTTTTTTCAGGCAGTGATTATGTGCAAGCCAAGCTAAGAGATCGTTCGTATAGGAATAATCGTCAACTAGTATGTGATTGTGTCGTTTTGTATCGTTGAGTATGTTTTTTATGGGTCTTTATACGGTATTTTGAAAGTCCCACAAAATCCCGTAACAGCACGAATACTCACACAGTACCTGACAAGCATTAAACATACGGATTAAAGTACGGAAATATAAAATGTAAGGATAAGGCATTAGCATTGGTGATCAGACGCAATTTTTAACAGTTATGGGTGTCCAAGTCTTAGGAAGCACCAGCAAGTCGTGGGCAGCAAGAGTTAGTCATCATTGGTACTGTCTTGCTCGGACCATGTATGACTAATCGACAGTATAATAGGCAGTCATGACTAGTGCTGTATGGTACGAGAACAGTGTACGACCCGTTGATGGGTCAAGCTAAAATAAGACAGAATACAAGACATAATAACGGACAGTCATGACTGATGCTATCTGGATCAGCATAGTGTACGACGCGCCGAAGACTCAAACTACGGTAACACAAGACAGAGTAACATCCAGTCGTGACTGGTGCTGTCTGGCTGTCCTCATTTTGCCATTCACGATCCAGCAGTCACACAAGTAAAGACAATGACTCAAAAGAAAATGCAAGAAATTGCTACTACCATGGTTCTACGCTTGACGTTTTGTTATATTTTATGATTTAACGAGGGTTGTATCTAATCATTTTCAAACATGTAACTTCAGTTTCTGATTAATAAAAATATTCTTAGCAAATGACTTCATGATAGCTCATTGCTCAGGAATTTTCACCTGCATGAATGCCCCTCCGTGCATTCCACTATTCCATGCTTGGCTATGCAGAAGAAACATTCCTGCGGAGAGCACTTTCATTTGTACAAAATAAACCTTCTCGCCACCTTAGAGCCTGTTTTATGTGATCAGGCTGGTACGACGAGTAGTCTGCTATAGGAACGAGCAATTATAACTGATTTGTTGAGGGAAATCTGACTGACTGGCTGACACCTAAAAAATCAAGAACTTCAGCATCAAGGATTGCTAGTCGTGGTATTGATGAAGGCATGAAATAGGTTGACTGTGGTTGTGAACTGATGGTGTGTAGGCTACTTTCGGTATAATAAATATATAATATAAATATAATATACTTTCGGTATATAATATATGGGATTATATTTTGCATATCCCGTATTCTGCATACCAAAGAGTCATCACTATTTCGCCATGGAATGGTTTTATCTGCTCAAGACAAAAGAAGTGAAAGCCAAATGAAAAACTAAGAATGAGGAGAACAAAATAACCAGAAAATATAAGGAATTTAATAACCAAGCAATTACGAATCCAGTGCTTATTCATCGGGACAACGTTCACCCCTCCCTGGCTGGTTCACTCCCATGGAAATGCATTGAAAAAAAAAAAAAACCAACTAAGCTCAAAGCTCTATGCTTTATCGAGATACCAAATTTTTCCCCTATCGCCCTTGTGTTCTAGTAATGCATTCGTAAACTATGCCATCTCTCAGTGCTCACAATAGGACAGTCTGTGACGGTTATAAGACAAGAACGAAAGTCATTTTAAAGTGCCTTTCGTATCATTTTTTTTTTTAGCTTGATACAATGAATACGTACAGGGCAGTATTTATTTTATCAACGCAATATGTCTGACATACCAAATGAAAGTAACGTGCTAAACCAATACCGCCTGTCGTCGACTAAAAGTATTCGGCCTTAAAAGTATACTTATGACTTGACAAACATATAAATTATTAAAGCAAATTCATTAAAATAAGTGCTTTCGAAAGAGAATTTGCTTCTTCATATTCTCCTTACTTAAATTATAAATAGAATAATTTAATTTATCTTACCTTTTTTTTTGGTAGAAAAAGACCCTTAGAACTTCTTTAGCAGCAAATGTTTTACGTCGTTTGACAGCATTTGTTTAACTTCATTTGTGGGCTGGCAGGTCTAGAAGCCTTTTGGGAAGTCGGTGGCCACGGGCCATTTTGTAAATAAATTAGCACAGTGTAGGCCTCTAGGGACCAGAATGGTAGTTTTACGACCTCCTGACCTTGCCAGTCTGCTTCCGTTTAACTTCACCATAAAATATTCTACAGCCGATAGAGTTATAAAAAAGACCTCATAATTTATGCAACAAGCTTGTGTGAGAAGTTGAAAGTGGCATTGCTCCACTGTCAAATGTTTCTTGTGGGATGTAGAATGGAAAGAGCAAGTTTTGATACTATTAAAATCTAGAAGTTCGCCCATCATATTACTGGTTCCATTAGTGCCCTATTGTTGGCATTAACTATGCAAATCCAGTACATACTTCAGTGTTTCAGCGAAGGCAGCGGCTTCTTTATTTCAGCACATTAAACCGGTGTTTTCTAGTGCTAAATGCCACAAAGCTTGGAAAATCGTGTAGAACCACGGAGCTTATTAAGCAACAACACATCGCCTTGTTTTAGCGCTGTGGGCAAAGGATTATTGGTGGGATGTCCAGATCACAATTATATGTTTTCAAGAGAGATGTGGCATCATATCTGCACTGCGCAATGAACATGGCCAAGAAGGAAGTCTGATTCCACCACTCATGTGCATGATCAAACTGCGACTCTGGATTTTACTAGAATATTCTCGACTTGCATTTCGAGGGAAGAAATTCTAACTCATCACCTGTCAGTGCCTAGGGATCGAACGAATAGGGAAAAACTGCATTTGAATTATTGTCTAGCCAAAGCATACATAATCATAGCCAAAAGAAAAAAAGATGTATAGTGTCCGCGACCTATCTTGAGTTCGCTGCAGAAGGAACACAGATAATCGATTGTACGTTTTTAGTAGCAGAGTGCCTTGCTGATATCCAAGATGGTTACAAAAACGATGGCGGCCGTCGATTGAATCCGCCTCCTCCAGGAAGACGTAGCCGTTCATAAAATACTTGCAGGACTCAAGGTACGCTGCGCACACAATACCTATGTGTTTAGATTTCAATGTTGCAGAGTAAAAGCTTAGAAGTGCACACAGATACACATTAAAACACGACGTTTCGGTTCATCTCGGAGCCATTATCAAGAAATTGACAAAAAAATACACAAGAAAGCCATGAGTCACGTTGCAAGTGAAATGTCCATCTCAACAAGGCAGAGCTTGCTAGGACGTGTTAAAAACTGACAGAACCGTAAAAAATTAAAAAAAATTTAAACTAGAGGGGACTTCGATGTGTGCTTGTGGCTAGCACCAAACGAAGTGTCAGTTATGACTTGAATCAGTATTTATATGGGTTTGCTGAGGCTCCCCTGGTGTCGAAATTTGTCAACTTGAGATTTTTTTAATATTTCGATGAAATCTGTAAACCTATTGGTGTTGGGTTGAATGCTGTCGTGCACAGGAGCGGCACTAGGAATATGTTGCAGGGGGAGGGGGAGGGGGCACATATTTTCGTCAGCTTTCTGTCAGGCCCGTCTCCGCCGGCCCGCCCCCCCCGAGGCAAGAGGAATGGTATACTTTAATAAATAAATATTTATGTGGTTTCAATTATTGAATAAGAATAACATCCTGCAAGCTCGTTACTGTGTCTTTTGTTTAACGTGAGAATTAATACCGTTTTTGGTTTGCGATTTTGTCTGAACTCCGTGTGTGGGTGTGGTGGGCGGGGGGGGGGGGAACCCAGGGGATCACGACTGAAATTTGGAGGGGCCCGTGCCCCCGGGAGGCCCCCCCCCCCCCCCCCCCCCCCCCCCCCCCGGGGCGCGCGCGGGGAGGGGGGGGGGCCGGCCCCCCCGACCCCCCCCCCCCCCCCCGTAGTGCCGTCACTGGTTGTGCACGTGTGGGGAATGAATTGAAATTGACTTTTTAGGGTTTTCTGTCCGTTTTTAACACGTCACAGCAAATTCTGCCTAACGAAGATGGCCATTTTACTTGCATCTTCACTCATGGCTTTCTTTTTGTTTTTTTGTCATTTATTTATACAGGCTACTGTTGATAATGGCTCTGAGATGATAATGCAACATTCTTCAAATGCTTTCTAAGTTTAATTTAAATTTCAATCTCCTTCCCCTTTCTCCTTCCTATTTCTACCTCCCTTCACTTGCAAGTGTGCAATTCAAAACGCATGGACTTAGACTATTTCCACTATGGTGCAGTTCGGAGGGAAGGGGGATGGAAGTAAGCATAGTGGGGACTGACTGGGATGCGAGAAGTCCATAAAAAAATACTGAAAATTAACTGAAGAACAAACAAAAAATACATAACATACATAGAAGTAAGATTTTCTTTTGGCAGATATTCGAACGGGATATACAGTATGTCCCAGAAGTTCCGTACCAGTCAAATAAATCGTTAAGACTTGGATATGGGTTGCTGATAATAGCATACTCGTATAAGAGGTCACCTATGGCGAATCCGATGATGCCATCCAAAATGACCTTGGAGGTCGCATTCAAGGTCATCCAATTTGTATCTCCTAACCTACGCAAGGTAGGGGCACAAAGTAAATTAGAAAGTTGTGGGAGATCGTGCTACTTGTACAACACAGGAGCAGAATAAAAATCGCATGCAAAACAAGGAAGATATTAGAGAAAGAAGTTGGGTGGTGAGAGAAGCCATCCATGGGGTAGCAGGAAATACAGAAATTGCTGTACCATCAACCTAAACACACTAAGTCAACGTCTTAATTGTGAAAAGCCAAGCTGAGAAAGCAGTGACATACAACTAGTGGCAAACACAAGCAATAACAAGTCGGGTGAAGCGTAAGCAAAAGTTCAATCGTATATTACTGAAGTAATTACGTTATTTAATCAAAATGTTATAATGCCAATACATTATT
>JAHWFP010014417.1:47172-72057 GCA_023313725.1 Lithobius niger
CAAAGGGCCAGCACGCGAATAACAAAGAACGAATCGTGCTGACGTTCTTTTGCTCAGTAAGCTTGACAATGCGACTGTGCGTGCAACAATGTTTACACTAAAAACGAATCCTAATGCCGATTTCCCCCTTCAGCGAACAAAGTCGATGTTGCAATAACAATGACAGTGAATGCGCTTTTCAATTATTACGCGACTGAGTGATAAATAGGTTATTACCTGTTTTCCTCGTACTGAGCTCAACAACCTACACCTATACAACCTATACACCGTCGTTGTTGTTGGTAACTGAGGGATCTATGTGTTGAAATCGGTTGATAACTAAAAATCTATTAGGAAGCTTTTACTTGTTAACGTGCCAAGTCATTACAAAAGGCTCGTGTTGTGAGTTTAGATTTAGGTTTACTGAGCATAAGCGGTCTACGAGAACCATATAAAGTATGGGTACAACATATAGTTAGCGAGGGAAGAAAAAGAGTAGCAGGAACGTAACAAGCATAACAATGTAAAAAACATAACAATGGCCATTAAAGATGACGACAATGGGCTTCAAACAATGCCGTCCAAATCGGATAACGATTAACTACAATACGATAGAACGACGTATTATTTTTGCCGTACAATATTTGACGCAGGATCAAAGGGTTTAACGAGCGTTAACCGCTTCTGGTCTGATGCAGGCTTCAGATGGGCTTTTAGAGCCGAGTTGAATTGTTTAAAGTTGGTTGAGATTGCTTGTTTGCGGCCTTGCCATGTTGGAAACACCGACATCAAGGAGCATTGGTACTTGGGCTCGCTTGATAATTGGGTTGGTGACCACCTGGGAATCCGAGTGCTGCAGACATAGGGCCTTAGGGCTTCGTCGGGCAGATGCCTGGAAGCAGTTAACGTTCGCTACAAAACCCTTTGAATTTTTTGAGATCGCTTAGTATGACACTAATATGGAAAAATGGGGAGGGGAGGAAGGATCCGATAGTAATGATAGTAATTCAAAACCCACAAAAAAGAAGCCATGTTACTTAGAAAACATGGGCTTCGCTGTTGCAAGCTTATCGCTTGTGTAACACGGTAATGCGGTGGGATAGTGAGAATGCGGTAGCAGCATAACACCCACAAAAGACGATACCTTACAAGACCCGCAATGATGTTTCAAACAATGCTTCAACGTGTTCAGTCCAAGACAACTGTATGGCCCACAAACAAGGGAAAGAGTTGAAAAACAGTATGATTCTCGATTTCAAAGAAGTACTAGGGCCATCGTCACTTCCACTGTCGACATAATGGAGCTATTTGGCCAAAAAGGGTCGGCTTTGAAATTAGTGATATCATTCCACCAGAGAAAGACTGCCAAGGTAGCTGGCCAGTATCGTGAAAACGTTATTGATGCACCTTTCTCTCTATGAATGGTGGACACTCATTCTTTAACTTTTAGTTTTTGTTTTTCCCTGCACCTTTCCCTTACATTTTCCACAAATTGAATTTCGGCCGCATTGGGATTTATTGGGCCCTCACACATCAAAGCTCCTACCTCTTACGGAGGCCATTAAGCTTAGTGTTAGTTCTGTGAAGGCGTGGTAACACTTAGGCTCATTAATGCTTTAGATGTTAAACTAGGAATAAACTCAGTTTCCACTGTATAATGACCAAGACAATATGGCGTCATTTCGTGGCACACAAATCGAACACTCACTCAAGATGGCAACTGCTTCTAAATTGCCAATCCAGCCAGATCCAGCTGTACTTTGTATAGTATTGTAAAAATGATGTTTACACTTTAGCAACCGTAAAACATCTTCTAACTCTTACATAAGTTGTACTTACGATTTACTTACTGTAGTAATAAAAAAATAAAAGTACTGATGCTTCCAAAGTATTTTTTCAGAAGCATATGCAGCACAGTTCGTCCGTTTTTTAATCGAAAGTTATTTTGCAATTGAAACTGAACTCCAAATAAGTCCAACACAGTAGCTTTTGGCTTTGCTGCTAGTGTCGGTGATCACGAATTAGCAATGCGATGTATTACGAGTCCCATGTTCCTGTGAGCATTGGTAAAGGCTATATTAAGCATCAGACGCATCGACTGGCAGGCGTGAACCGAATTACGTCATCGAGCAGATGACTGGATGATACGTCACGTCATCCAGAAGTTACAGTATAATTTGGTAATATTTACACACATATCGAACGATGTCGTCATTCAAAATGGCAGCGTTTACACGCACTCCTCCATCTTGGTTCTGGTCACGAAACTGCTGACATCATTTCCGGTCCTGTATTTACGATAGGACATATGACCGGAAGTGATGTCATCGATTTCGTGGCCAGAAACAAAATGGAAGAGTGCGTGTGCCGAGTCGCATCCACAGTCGAGTTTTGAATGCTGGTATCGACTGTGGATTTGTGTGCAAATTTACCAAATTATACTAATTCTGCATGACGTGTTGAAGACGTCACTTCTGCAAACTCCAATACGCAACTTCCAATCACGTTTCATCATTTAATGGTTCCTGTCTACGCAAGTGCTCATTTTGTTTACAGTAGTCACTTCCGGCCAAGTAAAGTGACGTCATTCAAAAAGGGACCCACCTATAGAGCAGCGTCAAGTGACGTCATATTGCTACAAGATAGATACTGGCAAGGGGCACTAGATTGAAATGGTGGGTTAAATAACGGTACTTCTAGTCAAGCCAGTGCTTTGAGAGTGGTTTCGTAGGTTTAAAAAAACGTTGTTTTCTCCAATCCCGTATGCTGCTTAGGTTGTAATTGGAAAATAAAGATTCCACTTGCTTAAAAATGTCAGCAACTGCCAACAAATCGACAAAAAATCGCGCGTTTTAGGCCTAAGAAATCCAGTCTAATAGCATTGGTTTCAGTAAGACGCTCTTCTTTTCCCCCACCAGTGCACCTTGCAGCTAACCCAGTAACTGGCTCCACCATAGAGTTATATACAATAATACTACGTCGTGTCACTGCCGTATTGACGTGCTCCAACTTGTTTCAGATTCGCACTTCCGGTTACGTCATCAACAATGGCAAACACGTCTACGTCGTTCAGCTGGCGCCTGAATCTATTTTTTACATTTTCTGCATTCATTGTTCGTCCAGCGAAATATTAGTATTTATATTACGAGTTTGTAGAATTTTCACCATGAAGGAAATAAGCTGCATTCCATCTGCTCTACCCGCGAGTTGTTTCCTGTACCAATATGAGGCAAGCGGGGTCAACTTTAGCCGTTGCCCATAAATCACGCAGCCTTGAGTAGGTTAAAAAAAAAACCCTTATTTATTTAAAAAAATAATAATTTTATTGATGGGATCGAAAGGTTACACCTGCTCTGTGCTAAGTCACTGTCTCCTTCATAGAGTGTGGTCATAATTCATAACTGGCTTAGGTTTCATTGCAAGCCACTCTTTTCATATTCGTTTATAGTTTCTCTCTCCTCTAGCTCCGTCAGAATTTACATAATTTCATCCTTATATCTCCTACAGCCAACACGCGGATGCATACAAGAGCCGCTATCTATTCACAACCATTAGGATCGGCGTATTACTTTTACTGTATAGCCGACTTTATTGGACTCTTGGGACTCTGCTTTGATGGACACATCGGGTTATGTCACGAGACCAGAACCGCTCTTCCCCACTTTCTCGTCAAATTAGCTTGTAACTGGGATTAGAGTTCAGATTTCCAGAGTTGGCGTCGTCGTTGTCATATCAAAACGGGCAAGCGTATTGCTGCCAAGTTGTTGCTGTAGTTTCGTTGTTGTTTCATTGTTGTTGTTGCTTGACTAACTAGATGAATTGTTGGACTGAGCCGTCATTGTATTGGCGGTGTTTCCATGTTCAGCCGTAAGTTAGCTTGTAAGTATAGGGCAGAGTGTATGGCGTTAGAGCCGAGTAAACTCTCATAATAAAACTAACTAACTAACTAACTAACTAGACGGCAAGCGCAAGCCTGTGTCTTATCTGGAGTAAAGGTTTTATAGTCTACAACGAGCAGCTTGATAAAAAAAAAATACTGACATGCCACAAAAACGGTTGCAATTTTGTGGAACAATCGAGCATTACGTCCCCATAACGTAGCGCAACGGTTTTAGTTCGTCGGACGCCTCTTCCTGAAATAAAAAAAATCCTACCGAAGATTGTTGATTTTGATTTTGATTACTGGCTAGCAACTGGTAGCTCGGAAGTCATGTTATTTTCCATAGACTTTAAGAAGCCGATTGCAGACGTCTCCAAAGATCAAGCAACATGCCTTTGTTGATTTGGGAATGGGGGGGGGGGGGGGACTATGGCTAGCGAGCTTTCTGACGCGTAGGAGGACTGTGAATTGTTAAAGTATTGTTCGTAACTCGAAAAGCATTGATCGGTATTGTTGCAAACATTGTGTTGGTGGCGTGTCTCGTGTTTTCGCGGGTGCGCTGGCTGGTTAAGCAGGACTGACGAGCAGTCATGGAATGCCTTACATAACTCCTCTGCACTAAACAGGAAGAAAAACCATCTAACTATACTGACTACCAAGTTATAGCTAAATTAACACAATCCGCTACACCTGTTAGTGTTTTGACGTCCACTTAACAGAAGCCATAGCGAACAGCAGAGCAAAGACCTAGCAAACAACTGCAACTTTACAGCGGAAACCTACTCACACACAACTCAACCACAAATGAAAGAAGACAACGAGAATACAACTTAAGTAAATTAAAGAAACCCACTGAAGGACACGAGGCACAGGCAAGAAAGTTCGCTATTCCTACCAATAAACAGACAACATGAGAATTACTTCTCTGAAGTGTGCAATTTGCGTAGTATTATTACTTGGCTCCTTTCTTACTTTTTTCTAATTAGCAGTTAGCGAGTATCAGTTATTAGTGACCCTGCACGTTGAATTTAAGATGTTATTCGACAACAAAATCAAAAAACATAACCATAAAAGCACAACATCAGTTTACCAAAAGAACTGAAATCTAAACACAAATCAGTGCGGTACCGAAAATAGCCAAGGTTTGCAGTTCAAATGCAACGGGTCAACAAAACATTAAACCAAAAACGTAAAGAAACCACAACATGACGTGCCATCACGGCATATATCTGACTTGCTTAACTCAGATGTAACACTCGTTTGTGGATAGAAACAAATCCTCTTTCTGTATCCCGTAGTACTGCGAAACTTTCGATGGGTGTGGCGCTTTCTCCGCCAGACACCCTGAAGACATATACAGAGAAGCAAGACTAACATGTCTGAAGCATAACTCCTGCCCTAATGGTCCGATTTTCATTTTGTTTTCTGCTTTGGCATTGGCTTACGGTTCTCTACAACTTTCCAATTTACACCAATATTCTACGATGTGCAGTTCAAAAGTTAACAACCTTATGACCTTGGAGGACCACTCCAAGGTCATTTAAACTAACATCACTACGTGTAACCCGACCCATAGGATGTATATGTACATTTTCGTGGTTCTCCTCTAGGTAGATTTGGAATGGCAAAGAGGCTTCTCCAGACTTTAGCATCACCCTGTATAACAAACAAGGAACACAATGGACCCAATATTGGGATATTTTTCATCATTATTACTACTCAGATGTCGTCCGTGGCAGTTCAAGATGCTAGCTAGCTCCATTGTGTTTCTCATGTATTCCATAAATTATTTTCAAGTTTCAACTTTCAAACAGGAGGGCTACAGTGTCACTTGATGTGTGTAGACTACGAAACTCCTAGCGGTTCACGCACCATTAAGCCTCAGTCCACCCCATTACCAAACATGAAAAGTCAGCAGCAAAGGAATCATGAAGTAAGGTTCTGCGGCATTGGAATTGAACCAGTCGAGTTGGTCGAGTTTTGAGGCCAAACTCAAAGCTCGAGCTTTAATTTACAGGCTCATGCTCACATGTGCCTTTCAACAGTATTGCTGTTCACTTCTTCGTTGGTTTTTCTTCGGTGGTCTTCGTCGGTGGTCAGAAGGAGGAGGAAGAAAATTATCACGGCATTTTCATGTGCCATGATAATTTTCTGCCTCCTTCTCTCTCCGCCATAAAATATTACTCTTATTGGCCGGGCACACATTTAGGGTCCCTCCTTTAGGGCCGCCGACAATGCTGGATCACGCTAAAACCGACTGCCAAGAGCATACAATAGGAGTGCTGCAGAAAACGCCAGAAAATCACATGGTCAGATGGTAATGAGTTTGTCGTTGTTGGTGACGGAAATACCCTCAAAAGCCGACGTAAAGGTTTTAGGAAAATAATTGTCCACCCGACACGACGTTATATTGTTACCATCTAACACGGTTAAGCTATCGTGAGGTAAATCCTTTTATGATAAGTATCACAGGGCGTGATACCAATTGATAGGCCTACCTTGCAAACAATCTTCTCGCACGTGACAAACATCCACTCATTCTCATTAAAAAATAATAACATTCTTGTCATAGTCCGTATGCCCCCGCCTGTCTCCCTCCTATGTCCTGCCAACTGGTGAAAACTATGGGTAGCTGGTTGTAACGTCGTTTTGAGTGACGCAGCTGAAGTATGTTTAATGTAGTGTTTAATGTTTAGTGTATGGTGTATTAGGCTGGCGGGGAGCGCATGACCACGGATCGAGGCCCCCGGGTAATAAAATAATAATAATAATGCAAAAAAACAAAACTAACTCTTGTAGATTTTACTTGAGAAAGCCGTACTTAAACCAGGTCATCAGCTCCACTGTAAACGAAGAGTGGGACAATTTGGAATTCAAGCGGAAAATCCAGGATGTTTGACAAGTCACAGTCGACATGAGCACGAGACACCACAACAAACTCAGTTTCCTTCGCTCTGCTTTTCTGTTAGGGACCACGAACCCAAACTGGGAACCCAAATCTCACCACGGATGAGTGGGACAATTTAGTTGGAAATAATCCAAACGCAGAACAATGCAAAACAACAATGCAAACAGAGATGGATGTTTTCGTTGTCATAGCTATTAATTTAAATCTTACGTTGAAAACTGACATGCACTAGAAAGCACATTTGGTAGATATTGCTGTTAGGGAGCCAAGTATCAGTTAGACGATGGCATTCCACAACAATGCGGTAAGACTTTCGCTGTTGTACAATGCCGAGTTGAATCTTTAATGGACGAGCCATTCTTGCAAAAAAATTACAGTGCTAGTGCATTGTTGCCGAACCATCGTCGAAAATATTTGTACAACAACGATTTGCATTGTTAGTAATCGAGCCATTATTGTGCTAGTATAACGAGCCATTGTTGGCGGAAATGTTCTTTGCTCCAACTCGGTTTCAAAACAGAATAACTGCAATGAATGCCTTATTTATTTATTTTAATCAATTTTAACTCTTTTCTTTGGGTCTTTCTTCAGTTGCAATAAATGTATTATTTTTGAAACGTTGACACGTAATATTGATACACAAACATTGATAGAGGTAGTGGATTTACTTACATAAGTAAGATCCAAGACCTTCGTTTTCTTACTTACGTAAGTAAGAACCCCACGCCTTCGTTTGCTATGCCTAGAATTCTTTTTTTATTTTAAAATTAATAGTTGTTAATTAATACTTTAGAAACGATTTTGGATACGTATACGTAAATATGGACAGCGATTGTATTTTTACTACTTAAGTACGAACCAAAGACCTTCGTTTTCTTACTTACGTAAGTAAGAAAGCCACGCCTAGCCGTGGTTCGTACTAGTGGTAAGACAACGGTTTCATTGTTGCAGCTGTGTGTCTTCATGATATAAATCCACTGCTGCAACAATGGTCCAACAATGAAAGAGTCGTACAATGCTGTTTATGGGGGATTTGTTACAAGCAGGTTTCAAGCAATTGGTTGGGGAGCCAACGAGGGGCTTGAGGACGCTTGATTTAATCTTTGCGGATGACCCAAACTTGGTTTTTGGAGTAGAAGTCGGTCCAAACCTCGGTTTGAGCGACCACTGCACTGTATCGTTCTGTATAAATACACCAGTTCAATACTCTGTAACCAAGGCGTCCAAACGTAAGATTGATTTTCCAGCTTTGAGAACTGAATTGTCTGGGGTCAACTGCCTTGAAACACCATAACTCGGTGGAGGCTGCTTGGAAAGAGTTCTCCGATATCCTTTCTGCTGCGGTCAGTAAGTGCAGTGACGCCAAACCTGTAAAGATGAAACTTAAAAGTAAACTTCCAGTCGAGGTTATTAAGGCTCGCAGAGGGAAACTAAATGCTTGGCGCCGCTACAAAAATAATAGATCAGTGGAAAACCTTCAGTTTTTTAATGATAGCAGTAAACACTATTCTGTCTCCCTGTCAAATCAACGAAGATCTGTCGAAGTAAACCTCCTCTCTGGCGGCTCTTTAGGCTCTCTTTATAGGATGTATAAATCTAGAACACGATCTTCAAGGCAGATTCCACCATTAAGAATAAATAACTCCTTTGTCACTGACACACTTCTTCAGGCAAATAGTCTTAATTCTGCATTTGTAGCAAACGGAGTTATGGACAATAACCAACCACGTCCACGTATTGAGTGTCCCGTGATTGTTGAAAGGTGTGAAGTGGTCAAGTTTACCCGAAATAGTGTTCTAGAGGCTCTTACAAAATCGAAGCCCAGCCACGCGATGGGCCCAGAAGGCCATTCTGCTTTTTTCTACCGAGAAATCCGGTACGAAATTTGTAAACCACTTGCTCACATTTTTGAGCTCTCCTTTATGTCAGGTCAAATACCACACATTTGGTCAATGGCTAGAGTTGTCCCGGTTTTTAAAAAGGGAAACACGGCTGACCCAAATAATTACAGACCCATTTCCCTAACATCAGTACCATGTAAGATCATGGAAACTTTAATTCGAGACCATATGTTTCGTTACTGTGAAAAATTTGGTTTGATTGGGTCTGACCAATTTGGCTTTCTTCCTGGTAGGTCAACCACACTCCAGCTGCTAAGTGCACTTGATATTTGGTCTGAAACACTCGATATTGGCGTTCAAACCGACGTTGTTTTTTTCGACTTTAAGAAGGCATTTGAGTCAGTTGTGCACAGCAAATTGCTGCATAAACTAGAGCTATTTGGTTTTGATGGGTTACTCCATTGTTGGTTGAAGGCCTTCCTAACAAATAGATCTCAGTATGTAACTATTGAGGGCTCAAATTCGACCATGAAAGATATCTCTAGCGGTGTACCGCAGGGTTCTGTATCGGGTCCCTTTCTTTTTATCATATATCTAAATGATCTTTCCTGTAGCTCTAAAAACTGTGAACAAAGCAAATTTCCGATGATCTTTACCGGTTTGCTGCTGTTCCGAACACAAACTCTGTTTCTCTTCTACAGAGGGAGATTGATTGCGTTGAGTGTTGGTCAAACGATTGGCAACTTCCAATCTCCAGGCAACAATGTGTGTCTTTCCATATCGGTAACAAAACTCAGTCTCACCAATATACATTAAATCATCATGCCCTACCAAATGAGACCACGGTAAAAACTCTAGGAGTTTGGTTTTCATCTAATCTTAAACCATCCCACCACTGCGATAGGATTGTAAATAGCGCCTACAATCACTTACACATCATCAAACGTGTATTCACCTCGGGTGACATGAAGATTAAGGTTTGGGCATTCAAGGTGTATGTGCGCCCACTGCTTGAGTATGCTTGCCAGGTCTGGTCCCCTTACCTCCTTCGTGACATTGACCATGTGGAATCTGTCCAGCGGAGATTTACCAAAACCCTGCCGGGCCTTTCACACCTTCCTTACGCTTCGCGTCTTGGGAAGGTCGGACTTGATTCCCTCGAGCTCCGTCGCCTGAAGGCGGATTTAATCCTGACCTTTAAAATGGTTCGCGGTTTTCTTTTAATTGACATCCCACTTTTTAACTTGTCAACGAACATGTGCACTCGTGGCCACTGTTTCAAGCTGACCAAACCCCCTGCCCGGTTGGAGATTCGCCGATCCTTCTTTGCAGTGAGGGTAATAGAGCCCTGGAACGCTCTACCCGAGTCGGTGGTATCAGCTCTGTCCGTAGGCTCATTCCGACATCGGCTTGAGGAGGTTGACCTGAGGCGCTTCCTTAAGAGACCAGATTTCTGTTCCCCACCCCCATACTTGGGCTGGTGAGGAAGTTTCGGATGAAGGGAACATTTTTTTTTTTTTTTTGAAAGAAAAAGAAAAAAAAAACTTTTCAAATGTTTCTTGCTTCTTTAATGTCGGACCGGGGTAAGTGGGATTTATGCCCTCCCGTTTCCCAAAACACTGACCATTTTGTGTTTTAAACCTTCATTATTATTATTTCAAAAAATTCTAGTGTTCTTGCGCACATAGTTATTTACCCTCACCCATCGGCAACTTAGCGAAAACCGTGAATTCATGGCTTTCAGATAATGTGCCACAGCCAGTGGCCACCGTGGTAACAATGACTGATATATTAAATACTGACTTTCTGACAATATGGTTTGATAATGAACGTGGCGGGCTGACCACTAGCGTGTTGTTGACACTTAATGCAAACTGGCTACCAAAGTTATAGCACGCTTTGCTTGGCTGTCCGATTGCCAGAATTTCAACAATGGTTTCTTTTTGCAGCCGATCAGTTGCCGAAGACGAATGCACGGCTGCAACACGGTAAGGGCATTTAACGTCATCCTGTTAAATGCTCAACAGGATGACGTCAATAGCCAATACGATTACAACGTCAGAGTTCGCAGACATAACAGAGAACGAGTATGAATAATAGCTTACAGTAATTAATTGTATTTCACGAATATGTAACGAGACAACAAGAGCACGAAAGCAAGAGTTGATTGCTTTTCTCTATTCTGCAAGTAAATTCACTCCCATCGTTGCATCCGGTGACTACAGCCAAAACCACATTGGGATGCTACACGGAAGAATATTTACTTGTCTTCTTTTCCTTTCCAATTCGCCATAGTTCGTGGTTTATCATAGCAGGGGGTCGCAACTGTACTAGAAACAATGCATTTCAAACCTTCGTAATCTGCAGTCCTGCAGGCGCTAACTTCCTGTTCTCGTATGTTCCCATTCGCGAGTGGCAAATCCTACAATCTATTTATTTACAAATTATTGTAACGCGCTGTAAAGAGCATAACAGCAATTTCAGACCTTTACAGCGCATTACAATAATTTTGTAAATAAATAAATTGTAGGATTTGCCACTCGCGAATGGGAACAGACGACAACAGGAAGTTAGCGCCTGAAGGACTGCAGATTACACACTGTAGCGGGAACAAATCCCAACCTTGTTCAGCAGAGTAGCAACATAACTTTCCACCTGTCTGCTAGGCAAAAGCTTTCCTGCATTTCATTTAATGCGAGAAGCATTGTTGGAAATCTTGGATGTTTTAAGGATTTAATTGCTCAGGGTTTATTTGATTTGATGTTTGTTGTAGAGACTTGGCTACACCCGGCCATCACCGACGGCATGTTGGTAGATCCACAGAAATTCTCTGTTGTGCGGCGTGATCGTGGTTGTCGGGGTGGCGGGCTAATGATAGTACATCGGATGGATGTTCCTGTTGTGATTTTGGATTCGGCCGCGGATGCGGAGGGCATGTTGATCACCTTACCGAGTTTAAGTATTACATTAATTTTGGGCTACTTGCCCGATAGTTATAACGACGATGCTATAATTTCACTCTGTAACTTTATAAATTTGTCTTGGAATCCATTACATTCCTGTATTCTCCTGGGGGACTTCAATCCAAGCACCGTGGACTGGAGCCCAACATGACTGCCATCATAAATTATCCCTTGAACAAATCGCACCATTGGGTCTTTACCAATTGGTGGACAAGCCTACGCGGGGAAAAAATATTCTTGACCTCGTTTTCTGTGATGACGGTAGGCTTGTCTTTGAGTTGCATGATGGGGCTCATTTCGGTAATAGTGACCACTCTGTCGTTACTTTCTCCTTAAATTGTCTTAACTTGGAAACTGTTGACCGTAAAACTGTGTCACACGAAAAATCATCCAACCGACTAAACTTTGAAACCCTAAGAGATTGTCGACGCGCCATTAAGCCTCATTCCCCCCCCCCCCCCCTAAGAGATTCGCTCCAGTATGTAAACTGGAATCGTTTAATTTTCGAAACACACACCGAAATTGACCATGTTTGGTCCTGCTTTCTTGAGATCATTAAGAACCACATGAAGCTCTGCTGTGAACCTTCAAATAAAAGGCAATTGGGCAGTAACATTATACCAAATTTTATCAAGAAACTTAGTGCAAAGAAACTTAGGCTGTGGAAACAGTTAAAATTAAAGCCTAGCATCGAGAATCGTGCTATGTATAATGAAGCTAGGAAACAGTACACGTGCTGTGTTGAGAGCTGGCATAGCACCTCTGAGAAGGCCGCGGTTCGCCATGGGAGCCAATCAGCTTTGCGTAAATTATATCGCCAGAAAACCTCAACTTCTAGGTCTATCCCACACTTAAGGATGTACTTGACGGAGGCAATTGATAAAACTGAACTCCTGAGTAAAGTCTTTGCTTCAAATAGCATCAGTGATGCTGGGCATCAACGTGTACTGCAAAATGATATGATAGGCCCAAATTGTGTCTGCCTTGATGTGGTCCTCTCCAGATCGAAGTTACATATGCTCACACTAAACTTAAGCCTAGTAAATCATGCGGACCTGATGGACTGTCGGCTTTTCTTCTCAAACAAATTGTGAAAGAAATTAACTATCCACTCTCCGAAATTTTTAAGCTTTCCTATGGCAGCGGTAGCATTCCGTCCATATGGCGTACCACCATAGTTACACCAGTTTTTAAACGCGGATCAGCCTCAGACCCACTTAACTATCGACCAATTGCCCTTACATGTGTGGCCTGTAAACTCATGGAGTCCATTGTTAGAGATACTATTCTTCTCCATTTTGACAAATTTTCCCTTATTAGTCAAGACCAGTTTGGTTTTTGCCACTTCGGTCTTCAACACACCAACTTCTCACTGTCTTAGACCGTTGGAGCTGTGCGCTTGACTTTGGGGTGCCTACAGACGTTGTTTACTTTGGTTTTCAGACGGCATTTGAGTCTGTAATACATCGCAAACCTTTATCAAAACTGACCCATTATGGCATTACAAGAAATCTAAAACACTGGATAACAGGATTTCTTCAAAATAGATCTCAACAGGTGAAAATTGATAATACGTTATCTACCAGTGTTCCTGTACCTTGTGGAGTGCCACAAGGATTGGTCCTGGGGCCGCTGTTGTTCGTTATTTATCTTAACGACCTTAAATTTGCTAACCTGGAAGTATACGGCGTAAAGTTTGCTGATGACATTAAGGTTGGAACTGAAATTGTCGGGCCCTCGTGCTCCCAAGCATTGGACTCTGAAATACGAAACGTGTTATCCTGGGCAAACCATTGGCAGTTGCCGCTTTCGTCTACAAAATGTTTTACTTTCCATATTGGTATGCAAAATCTTTGCCCGGACTATTTTCTTGACACCCTGATACTTAAATCGGTTGAAGAAGTAAAGGACCTTGGAGTGTGGTTTACGAAAAACTTGAAGTCCTCGCTCCACTGCCAAAAAATCTCCGCCCTGGCCTTCAAAAGGTCCGCCATAATAAACAAATGCTTTACGTCCGGCAGTAATCACACTAAGATTTTGGCTTTTAAGGTGTTTGTGAGACCTTTGCTCGAATATGCTACCCCTGTTTGGTCTCCGAACTTATTGGGCGACATCGACTTGATTGAATCAGTATAACGTTGATTCACGAAAGGCTTGAGGGATTTAACATACTGTGAGCGTCTGACTCAGACTGGGCTTGAATCTCTTGAGCTACGACGAATTAAATTTGACCTAGTTCTCACTTATAAAATTATGCAAGGAATGTTAAAAGTGGACCAATCCTTTTTCGAACCTGTTCAGGGTAATACGGTCACGCGCAGCCATAGTTGGAAGCTTGCAGCCCAGACTGCACGTACATATACTCGTCTAAATTTTTTCTTGGGTAGGGATGTGAAAATTTGGAACGCCCTTAAGGCAACAACGGTCAACCAGGCCACGGTCCTTGGTTTCTGTCGAATGCTAGAGCAGGAAAATCTCCAAAATTTCTTGAAGCGAAAATTTACAAGCTAGTTAAAAACTCGGCTCGATATTAGTGGCTCAACACCCTTCCGTAGACCGCCCATGTTCATGTGGGAAATTGATTTGTTTATTATTATTACGAAGGTTTGAAATGCATTGTTTCTAGCCATTTTAAAAGTAGAAGAACCATGGCGGCGCTTATGGTGCACACAGTTCTCGCCACTGCTCTTGCCTGAATGAGATTCGTAAGATACACATCCCGTAATTTATCATACCTGTCGCAATCACTCCATATATTAAAGGCAGGTTACCACAAATGGGAAAACGCTGTACATCTTAAAAAACGATGGAAACATCAGTTATAAAATCGAATAGCACACTTTTATTCACACTTTTGCCTGTGCTTGGATAAATGTTGTCTGTGCTAGGATACAGTATCACAGTTTAACTGTAGCTGTGCGTGTTTTACACTACTCGTCCGACTTAAAGGCGACGGTTCACTATTTCAATAGCGTTGCTCATATTCTAAACACAGCATCCACGTTCCAGATTCTCCGTCATCCAATAGGCCGATGTGGGTCACGTGATCTCGTGTTAGTTATGAAAATTCGCGGTGCTGCTGCGAAGTGTGGTTCATTTAAAAAAATTTACCACTATTTTCTTTATATTGCTCGAAGATTCTACAGTGCTGCACTGGGCGTTGAAAAGGTGCCTTTAAGTTTCTCCAACATTTCTGAATTGCAGCGACTGAATTTGCACACCGTGTTTAATGGTAATGGAGGCTGCCATCCCATAGTCTCAAAGCGGAAATATCACAGCTGGCTACACCTTATTCCGTGAATCGGCTTGTCCTGTAAACGCAGCTTACCACTGATTTATCGTCCTAGATCACAGACGACTGTTCAGCTGCAATAATGAATCGCTGATCTACAAAAAATTACCCAAATCAAATCGTCAGAAGAAATTCCAGCAAGTTTTTGCCATGTGAACCCGTAGTCTCAAACACCAAGTTAGCCGCACCAATAGTGTATGCTTCAAACGTTAAAGCAATGCAGTAAGCAGTTTTCACATTTTTCTCTTAACCTTCGAACTGTTACTCGGTAGGATTACCTACCTGTTTGATATTGTGAATTCCAGTGTATCATATACTACGTGGGAATCCTTCACAATGTTGTTTATCGGTTTGTTTTGAGTTAATACTAACATCAAGGAAAAAACTTATTGTCCCGGCTAGAACTCGAATCTATGACAAATACCTAGTTCCAAACACATTTAGCATTCCGTCTCGTAAATTTTGTTTTGAGTACATTCGTTCTCATTTACAAGTGAGTTTGAATTTCCTTTGTTGAGCGCCATGCACCCTATTCAGATACTAACTTAAAACTACAAAACAGAAGCAAACTAAAAGTAAACAAAAATCGTAGCAAACTACGCAGCACAAAGCACTAACTAGCTAACAATACCCAGACGAACCCAAGTTCACAGTTAACCCAAGTCCACAGTACCAACGCACTCTGGGGGCCACCTGCTCGCTCAACCGTGCCAAACTGAACTGAGCGTTGCTGGTTACCGGTTCTTGCAAGCTGCTCGCATCAATACCATCAACACCAGTCACGGAAACATCCATTTCCCCCAACCCCTCTGCTTCACCACCACCACTACCACCTTCATCAACACTGCGATACTTGCCACTACTCTCTCCCATCGACCTCCACAAGCACAGTGGTGAGAACAGAGTGATACACTGCAGAAGAGATTCCACCATTTTTACCTTTCCCAGAACTGACGCACGTAACATCGAAAATTACATCGCAGATAGGGTGGAGGACACTCAGAAATCGCTACTAGAGCTAGAATGCGTTCGACGTAAATCACATCCGAAATATCATCAAGCACTAGACACGGACTCCTGTAACATTACTCGTCTCACCTCCTCAAAGCAGTGAGATACGCCAGGAGCACTGGACTTCTCCTGTTCCACGGATCGCACCATTCCATAATCTTAGTGACTTCGCCACCTCCTCATCTGCAAGATCATTCATAGGGCTACCAATGCAAGCGACAAATCGCGGAGCGTATACACAAGTCATAGTCTTGCCCTGAATCCATTAACTAGACTACAAGATAGACCCAAACAGCTTCGACTTATCATCTGTGCACAATAACAAAATTTAATAACATTATCAGATCCACATGATTCAGTGGTATAATTTCTCGTAACTCATCACGAAAATGTTCTCTTAAGTGAGGCTTACCAGCTGTTGACGCCGTATCCATGGACTCCTCCATATTCAATTTCTCTAGGTCACCACGGTATAAATATTGGTAATAATGTAGAGTATCTCCCTCGGATTTTGTTAGCCAATGGGAAAAGCATATTTTTGACAAATCAGCCAATCACAGCCCGCTTATTCTGATCAGCACTGTAAAGGATATACCAAGAGGGTGCTTATCGGTAAGCTGCACTAGTGCAAACTCGATAATCAACTAGTAGGCATCACATAAAACCAGAATCGCATACGCAAACGTGCTAAAGAGACTTAATTAATGGCTTAGTAAAGAATGAGAAGCCAAACTACGTATGTGAAACAGTTTTTAGGTTGGGTTGCATTTGTTTTGTTTTCGATGGGATGTCGATTGATTCTGACTGGTGCTGGCTTAAGGCGTCACAGGACAGCAGAAAATTTCGTGCGAAGCTATGCGTAACTACGTGCCTACAAGGTCAATACTGAAGTAATCGTTGGTTGGTGTTGCGTTAAGGACGAATATTGAAGTCTTTTTTTTTTTTACACCATACTGCATCGGCGTGCAGCCGCGAGCAGCCAGTCTCGTTAGGGCTTAATGAGCCCGTCACAGAGAAGAGTTTTTTTTTAACGGTAATTATTTGGAAACCTTACTTTTCACGATACCGACTTAGTTCACCTACGTATCGATTCCTTTCGTCGTTTAGGGTTCTGACGAAAACGTGCGCAAACATTTTTTTTTTAAATTATTAAAACACGCTAAAACGCTACCAGGAGCCTATAGACGCTACGCACAACAAGCTAGAAGCGGCAGCCATTCTACGCGATGATTCCACAATTAGAAAACCTGATTTCGACCAGAACGTTACTAAACGAAAATTATCTCTTTCCTAGGCAGACCGATATTTGTGGCCGGATTTACAGTCCGCAGGGGCACGCTTCGCACGCATTATTATACACATCGAGAATTGGTGTAATCAGAAATAGTATGACGCAAGCATTTGTGAAACAAGGAACAAATTATGCTACTTCCTTGTTTCTCAAATGCTTGCGTCATACTTTTTCTGATTACACCAATTCTCGATGTATATAATAATAATGCGAAGCGCGCCCCTGCATTCTTTGATTCCGGCCGCAAATATTGATATCGACAAGAAGGGCGCGCGGATAGCACGACCGCTTTCTGCCTGGGAGGTCCGAGTTCGATCCTGGCCGCGTCCACCCCCTGGCATTTTCGGTAAAAGAAAGGCCCTGTGGTGCCTCGTGCTCATGGCGATTGTGGCATGTCAAAGATCCTAGGATTTTCCATTGGATTTCTCCGGCTAAATTGTCCGTCTCGTCGTCTACTCATAATCATCCTCATCTTCATCTGGAGGTGACGACGGGCTATGCGGCCACCATTAGGTGACGGAGGGCGGTCTGCGCCCTGTTTCAAATGGGAGAGCCACTAGCATCATCATCATCATCATCATTTACACCAACCAATTTTTCGTCTGCTTCTGCCATTTCGTCTGCTACCGGGAACGAGATAATTTCCGTATACGCAGGGGCGCGGAATCAAGTTTTCTTGTTGCCCCTCCAACTCGCAGCATCACGATGGCGGAACGACAGTTGTGCGTAGCGTTTTAGCGTGTTTTAATAATATTTTTTTTCAAATAAAAAAGCGTTTGCGCACGTTTTCGTTATGATTTTCGGAACCCTAACGACGAAAGGAATCGATAGGTAGGTGAATTAAGTCGATATCGTTAAAAGTAAGGTTTCCAAACAATTACCTTTTTAACATGGCGACAGAATTGGTCATTAGCCCGGATTCGTTTATTGCAGTTGTAGGTAACGCATTACACGATAATAAATATGCTACAGAGGCGCTATACAATATACTTACACGTCCGCAATGCATCTTCACTCCAGGCATTGTCACTCGAACTTATTTTAAGCGATTTTAATAGCAGGGCCATATTCGTTTCCATAGCACCCAAGACAGCGAGCAACAGACGGATTAGACTGGACCAGGGTGGACTGGACGCTGCTTAGACGGCGGCTTTCCGACAGTGCAGCGGCAAACAGATTTGTGATTAGATAAATGCATAATAATAAATAACGATTATGGATGCAAAAACGTACAGCTAATTTAACTACTACGTAAAGATTTAGGATGAGTTTACTAATGCGTAAATTAAAGATTTTCACTGGCATTCTGTGATCGTTTCTACGGAGATGCAACCTGCTAACGTCTGCATACTTAAGCGCATTAAAAAAAACGAAACTGAAACTCTGAAAGTGGCAGAGAGGCTATTTCACGTAATCCTCAACTAATAGACTCGCTAAAAAAATAATAAAAGTACAACAACACTAATACAAAATGCAGAAATTCTTACATATGCCTATAAATGTTTGTAATTGATTTATTAATAAACTGATAAAGTAATTCTCGCGAGAAACTCTGATTAAATACCCAATCTGCGGTGTGTAGTAGTCGGTCTTTTTGGAGCTACTCAAGTTTTAGCACCCTTAAACTGGTTCGTGCTTGAGTTGGCCAACACAAGCACTCACGAGTTTAATAGGAGCAAAAACTTTCGTGCTCCAAAAAATTATCGATAACTACCCTTGCACTCGGGATATTACCTATGATACTCGGCATGAAGCTAAATGACTACTTCCGATCCATATTCTCTGACGCTTGTGGTTATGCCTGTCTCTGCAGCGAGCCTATCTAGCCACATTTCTCAATAATAGCGGGTTGAAGCCTTGGCGGATTACAAGTTGTTACTAGTTGTAACACCAGGAATGCGTCCGACGTAAATCAAATCCGAAATATCATCAAGCACTACACACGGACTCCTGTAACATTACTCGTTACACCCCCCATCCGCAGCCGCACGTGTGTGGGGCCGCCCCCGCGCCGTACCCCATTCATGCATTCCCATAGTGTGGGTTCTGAATATCTCTCCGCCTCCCTCCGGCACCTCAGGTGTTTGGTCTTTGGTTTTAAATTTATCAAAATATATTACATATGCCCTCCCCCCGAAATTACTTTAACCCCAATCCCCACACTCATATCCCCTCCCGGATACGCATATGTGTCCCCCCCCCCCGGATACGCATACGTGTCCCCCCCTCCCGAAAACGTGGCCCTGTGCCATTCCCCCTTTAGTGTAACCCCGGAAAAGTCGCATGCGTGTGTTTGACAGAAGGATAAAAAAGCCTTATCACTGAGAAATCGAGCATTCAGTAAGCAAGTAACTCCATGTTTAAGTTAATCCTTTGAAATAATTCACTTCGGTAGCGCGCATTGGTCCCCCCCTCCCCACACACACACACACACACACACACTTGCCCTGCTCCCCCTCCCCCTTCGAAAACGCGGCCCGTGACATTTCCCCTTTGGTGCAGCCCCGGAAAAGTCGCATGCGTATGTTTGACTGAAGGATAAAAAAATACCTATCAATGAGAAATCCAGCATTCAGTAAGCAAGTAATCCCATGTTTAAGTTAATCCTTTGAAACAATTGACCTCGGTACCACGCATTGCGAATTGTTGCAAGAAACGATTGTTGCAGCCACGATTGTTGGTGAGGTTTCGGTCAGTTCCCGCAGTGTCCAGGCTGTGGTGTCAGATGGTAGTTGGGCGGCTCAAGTGGAGTGCGAGGCGTTGGAGCAGGATGTTGGGTTAGGTGATGTGGATTTTTCGTGCAACAGTGTGGAGGTGGCTTCCAGCGTAGGCTCTGCTTATGCGGAGAATGGGATGTTGGTTACTGTGCCGCCGTAGTGTTGTTTGTTGAGATTTATTGTTTTCACCCTGTGCGTGTGGAATGCGAGGGGGGTGGGAAACAAGGGGGAGGACGTAGAAATTTTAAGTTCTAAGGTTGATGTTTTGGGCCTGGTGGAAACTAGGCTTCCCTTTGGTGTTGTCCCTGTTCTTCCTGGGTTTGTGGTGTTGTGGGCCATGGCCGGTCCGGGATTAGGGCTTATGTGCGTGATTGGGTTCCCGTTTGCGACCACCCCCCCTGCCCACTTGTCGTGGGGTAGATGCATGTGTGTTCAGGATTTGGGATTGGGGTGGAGGGAGAGGCTGGATAACAGTCGGTTTTCTGCACATGACGGGTAATGTTGTCGGAGCCGAATGGGAAGGGTGGGTGTCATCCCTGTTGGGCCCGGTTATTTTAGGGGGGGATTTGAATGCCCACCATTGGCTCTGGGGGAGCATCAATTGCAATACTAGGGGTAGAGTAGTTGCTGGGAGTTTGGATCGTTTGGGCCTGACCGTGGTGCAGGATGGGTCGCCAACGTTCGTCCGCAGGTATGGGGGAACTATCCAGGAGTCGGTTCTGGACTTGTTTCTTTGCACAAGTAGTCTGGCTGCTCGGGTCGCATTTGAAGTCTCTTCAGACCTCCGGGGAAGTGACCACTTCCCTATTGCGCTGACCTGGGGTACCGGAGGGAGGAGGGTTTTTGGTGTGCCGGCTCACCTGGCTCGCCCTAGTGTTGATTCTGGTGATTTTGCGCCATGGGTGGAAAAGTGGGTAAGGATGAGGGGGCGGGAGAGGCGTTTGTCGGCTAGTAGGGCTCGGCGCAATGCAATTTGGTGGTCGCCGGCCTGTATTCTGGCGGTTAGGGATAGGCGCCGTGCGTGGCAGAGGTTTCAGCGTCATCGCAGCGACGAACGGTGGTTTGAGTACATCGGCACTGCTCAGGAAACGCAGTTTCTCCTCCGTAAGGAGAAGGCGCTTTTTGGGGCCAGGCTCTGCGCTCGGGTCTCGGAGGGCCTGCCGATCTCGAAGGTTTGGGCTCTTGTGCGGCCGCAGGATGGCCGTCCTCTGCTTTCTTGGGTTTTTGGTGGGTCTGGTGAGGTTCTGCGTGGACCTAGCATGGCTGATGCTTTCAATGCCAACTTTGCCTCAGTGTACGATTCTCCGAGGGGCCCACCCCCCACGGGGGGGATGGGGGGCCAAAGGAGAGATGACGGTTCTGATTCCCCACTAACGAGAATCGAGTTGTCTGCCGCGCTTGCAGCCTGCCGGACTGGCAGTGCTGCGGGCATTGATGGGGTAACGTATGAGGATCTGCAGGCTTTGGGGGATGAGGGCTGCTGCGCGCTCCTCAGTTTCTTCCAAAGCCGGTTTGACGGGGCCCCCCGCCTCAGTCAAGGATGTTTTCTATCTTGACTCCAGTATTGGGCAGGGGTAAGGTCCGTTCAGCCGTTGCGAGTTACCGGCCGATCGCACTTCTCTCATGTGCTCGGAAGGTGTACGAGCGGATGCTTGTGAGCAGGCTTGTGTGGCAACTTGAGGGCTCGGGGCGTCTGTTTGGTGCACAATTCAGCTTTCGTAAGCACTGGGGGGCACAAGATGCAATGCTGTTTCTGGAATCCGGGATCCGTGAGTCATGGCTTAATGATTGTTTTGCTGTGGCTGTGTTCCTGGATATCAGAGCAGCCTATGACATGGTCGATGTTCAGTGGGTTGGCCATGAGCTTGACGGGCTGGGGGTTAGCCGCAAGGTGAGGGATGCGGTCATTGCCCTGCTTGGGCGGCGGGCTTTTGCCACTAGGGTCGGGCCTTTTTGGTCAGGGGTTAGAGACACTGACCGAGGGCTCCCCCAGGGAAGCTGCCTCAGCCCGGTGCTTTTCGCTGTTGTCATCAATGCTGTCCTCGTGGAAATGAATTTGGCTGTCAACGTCGTGGCTTATGCTGATGACGTGGCAGTCTGGCTCACTGGTAGGGATCTGCCGGGAATCCTGGCGGCACTGGAGGCTGCTATTAGTAACGCCTCCAGATCTCTTGCAGCCAGGGGTCTCCAGTTAGCCAGCGCCAAAACTGAGCTCATGGTTTTTAAGCGGGGTCAGGTTTGCGAGGCATCTCTCTGTGTGAATGGCACCCAGGTTCAGTCCTCCCAGAGGGTCCGGTATCTGGGTTTCTGGTTGGATTCTGAGCTTAGCTGGGTGCATGATGTGGCTGCTGTTCGTAGGAACCTCTCGACCCGGCTCGGGGTGTTGAAGTCGCTGGTCAGCAATAGGTCGGTGGCGCGGCGCATGACGGTTGTGAACCTATACAGGGTGTACTTGCGTTCATGTGCGGATTTTCATGCCCCGCTTTTAGCTGCCTCGCGGCGGGCTATGGATGGGCTGCAGGTTGCTCTGAATGACTGCTTGCGGGTGGTTACAGGCTGTTTGCCTTCGACACCTGTTCATGCTATTCATGTTGAGGCGGGGGAGCAACCTGTGTTGTTCCGGGCAAAGGAGTTACTGATGAGGCTCTGCCTGCGGGCGATTGCGAGGGGCAAGGCGGATCCTCTTGCTCGCATTCTTTGCGATTATCGGCTCTTGTCTCCTGACGCCCGGGCGCTGCTTGGTGCTCCAGGGCTAGGTGTTTCCCTCTTGGATCAGGGTTGTCTTGGTGCCTACCCGTTGCCGGTGTTTGTCCATCCTCCGGCCCCGTGGGTGTGATGTGGTGCTGCTGCTTCGGCGATGCTGGATCCTAAGGTTCCACTGTGTCTGCCGGGTACCTGTGCCCGTGTGTTTTGTGACGCTTCCTTTGTGCAATGGGGGAGTGGGGGGATTGGGGTGTGCATCCCAGAGCTGCGTTTGGAGTATGGGTACACCGTTTGTGCTCTCCCATCAGCTTTTGTGGGCGAGTCGGTTGCAGTCTCAGTGGCTGTTGACGTGGGGTCGGAACTAGGTTTCTCGGAATTTTGTGTTCTGACAGACTCTCTAGCGGGGTTGGGTTTTTTGGGGAGGTGTTTCCGGACACTCCAGTGTTCCCACCCAATCGCACGGGAGGTGGGGTGGACGATATACACTTTGGGTCTGCAAGGCGTATTTGTGTCGATTGGGTGGGTGAGGGGTCACTCAGGGCTTTTCGGTAATGAGCAGGCTGATACCCTGGCTCGCCGACGTGCAGAGGGGGGTTGCAGTGAAGTGCGCGTGGCTCTCGGTCCACGTGATTTGAGGCCTGTGGTTGGTAGGGCTGTGCAGGGGGAATGGGAGGCAGTTTGGGCTACAGGTGCGACGGGGAGACGACTCTTCTCTTTGCATCCCTCGACTGCTGCTCCACGGTTCCTGAACGGTCTTTCCCGCAGGGATGCTGGCCTGTTATCACAGTTGCGCACGGGTCATGTCCTGCTTCGGGCCCATCTCGCCCGCTTGGGGTGGGCGAGGTCGCCAGAGTGTGTTTGTGGTGGTGGGCCGGAAACAGTCGGGCATTTTCTATTGGAATGTCCCCGTTGGGCGTCACAACGGCGAGGCGATTTGTGTTGGGGAGTGGGGAACCGTTGGCTGAGGTCCTGGGGGTCCCGCCTCATGCTCCACCCGGCGGGGGAATGTTGGGCCGAGTCCTGGGTTTCTGCCGGGCTACACGCAGGTTTGATACGTAACTCCGGATCTGTCCTCCCTGGTTGGTTTCATGCCCCTACGCATTCCCACGGGGCAGGGTCACAGCTGTGCATCTTGGTCGATCTGTACTGTGTTTTGATTCTGGTTTAGTTTGTAAGTAGTTTTTAGACTGAGCGGGTGGCTTAAAGGCCGAGTAGGCTCAATAAAATATCAAATCAAATCAAATCAAAACAATTCAACTCCTTTCTGGAAGTGATCAATTGGGAAATCAATGCGCCTTTCCATCGTATCAGGCTGCCAATTTCGAGGCCCTCGAAAATAAGAATCTATCGTCGTTTGGTTTAAAGTTGTTTGGTTTAGTAGACACGTTTTTTTTTTTTTTTTTTTAAGCTTAAACGCCGACAATGGCACATTCCACGCGACTAAAACTTTGTTGCTGCTTAGGTGCCGCAATAATACGCCAAAATGTGATCCAAATAGCGGTGCGGCTGGTCTGGTAAGTGGCGTCATCTCTTCGAAGACTTTGGAAAACGTGTTATAACCCGAACTTGTATTCCAAGGCCGTCAACAGACGGCGACATGACAGGTTTGGTAAGTGGCGCCATAGATTAGAAAGTTAACTAGATATACCGTCTTACTTCTTCCCATCCTACGCGGAGCTCTGGCGGTAGTTGCGGCTACTAATACCTCTGCCAATGCTTTTGCCTTCGAAGCAGCAGAAGGCAAAAGCATTAGCAGAGGTATTAGTAGCCGCAACTACCGCCAGAGCTCCGCGTAGGACGGGAAGAAGTAAGACGGTATATCTAGTTAACTTTCTAATCTATGGTGGCGCCATCTGTTCGAAGACGTTGGAAAAATTGTCCCAACCAGAATTTGGAGGCCTATCCCATCAACAGATGGCACTACACGGTGGAGCACTTGATTGTACGACGGAATGGCGAAGCCGGTGCACTAGGCTGCTGCTGCCTATTATTATTATTATCAACAATGAACAATATTAACAATGAAAGCAGAGAACAAAGAAAATAATTTGAAAACAGTGCTTGCAAAACCGTCTATCTCCACAGAACCAAGATTAATTCCACAATGGTTTGGCAATACGCACTGTTTGCAATGCTATTGCCGGGGGCTCCACCAGTTCCGCTCTTACGATGGCGCCACCAGCAATTAAAGTAAGCGGCGGCGACTAATTAGTATGGTGGTGGGAAGAAAAACGATGCACCGATCTCTTTTTTCGTGCTAGAATTCAAAACGTTTGTTCTGTTGACAAACGTTTTGAATT
>JAHWFP010014419.1:0-14659 GCA_023313725.1 Lithobius niger
ATATGTTTTACTGAATGTAGGAAATCCGTCTCCTATGTGGAAAAAAACAGGAAAATAAAATCATTTGCAACATTTAGCCTACGTAGGTTTTAGTGAAAGTAGCAAAACCATCTCCCACTTTGGGGGGGGGGGGGGGAAACGGGAAAATAAAACCGTTTGCATCATTTACCCCATATACGTTTTAGTGAATGTAGCAAAACCATCTCGTACTTTGGAAAAAAGAACTGGAAAATAAAACCGTTTGCAACATTTAGCCAACATTCGTTTTAGTGAATGTTGCAAAACCATTTCGTACTTTGGGGGGAAAAAGGAAAACAATACCGTTTGCAACATTGGTGAATGTCGCAAAACAATCTCGTATTGGGGGAAAAATGTGAAAATAAAACCGTTTGCAACATTTAGCCAACATTCGTTTTAGTGAATGTTGCAAAACCATCTCGTACTTTAGGGGAAAAAAGGAAAATAAAACTGTTTGCAACATTAGTGAATGTGACAAAACCATCTCGTATTGGGGGGGAATGTGAAAATAAAACCGTTTGCAACATTTAGCCAACATTCGTTTTAGTGAACGTGGCAAACCATCCCGTATTGAGGAAAAAAAACATGAAAATATAACCGTTTGCAACATTTACATACGTTTGAACTCTAATGTTGCGTAACTGAGTTATACAGGAAACCAACGAGGAAGCATGTATGTACCTTTAAAGGTGTTTAAAGTAAGTATTGTTCCTAAATTACGCGACGATTTGTTTCAGTGGCCACGTCCTCTTATCAAATAAAATTGCGATGCCTTTACATAGGCGGTGTTATAAAAATGAACAAAACGGAAATCAATAGGCCTATATCTCCCTTTTCAAACGTTGTTTGGTTTGTGTTTTGATGAATGATTGTGTGGTCTACCTGGGTGTTCGATTGCGTAGCGCGAGAAAGGTGCGGACGGAAAGGGCGTGATTCACACCCGCCCAGTGAACGCTTATCTGGTCCACCAAATTCCTGGACACGTCATTCCATACGCCGACGACATTTACCTAACGAGGTGTAACCCTTTCTTCATGCCTGCAGTGTTCGTCATGTTACCTCGGCAACCTTCTACCGTTCATGTAACTGCAGGGCACATTTTTTCATCAAATAGAAAAACAATTTAACGAAACAGGGAAAGGTTGAGAACCATCAGGGAAATACTATTTTTTTAATTTTAATTTTGGTTGAGACCAAGTCATCTAACGCAATTACAGGACAGAAATCCAAATGGACTTAGTTAATGTTGTAAAGACAGATGTAAACCTATTATCGTAGTCTTTTAAACCGCTTCCACTCTGGGCCCCGAACACATGAAGGAGTGGGGATTCGCTCCCAGAAGCACGGCGTTTTTCAAACCTCCTGCAAAACTTGCTAAACGCTTTATACATTTTTCACCGGTTTAGAACTTTTGGTCGCAGGCGAAAACACCATAATCACAACGTCAATGTATGACCATAAATTACAACGTTGACAAACAGCTTAAAAATCGAAACTTACAATTTAAAAACAGGGACAGACAAAAACCTTGTATTCGCATTGGGTGTGGAGCAAAAAAAGAGGCCAGAAAAATACGAAATATTGTTACAATGGCCGAAAATGAATAGTGTTTTGCAAGTTGTGCAGGGAGTTTCACGTATCAGGCTGCGGGTTTCTTAATTTATTGAGCTTCCCTGCAAGTCTCGTCTTTGATTATCCGATCATCATCGAACCTCTAACTTTCGTTATGGATCAGGGCCGGTCATTATTTGTCTCCAGGGGAAGGGGTGGGGGTGCGAGGAAATTGTGGGTTATGGATGTTTCGGACCTTCTCGAAGGGGGATGTCAGAAAAAAAAAAACACTGACCAAACTGGAGGAAAAAAGTAATTTTTGCACCTTAAGGCCGCCCGCGCACTGAGCGCCTTGGCCGCGCGGCCAGGTTACTGCAGCCAATGAAAATGATTAGTGCGTAGTTTTACATAAACGGTAAGCATTCTCATTGGCTGCAGCGATCTGGCCGCGCGGCGAAGTCGCTCAGTGCGCGGGCGGTCAAAAAATTACACTTTCAGCAGTCAAAATTTATAAAAACGCCATAGGTTTTGGGGCCCATCATGTGAGTTTTTATAAGATTTTGACGTTATTTCTAGTGTCATCCTATGAATAGTTCTTTAAAACTACTTTCTACAAAAGTGATATTTTACTCGTGCTCGTGTTGATGTTATGAAAGAAACGGAAATAGAAAGATACAACGCACGAGGCGTCCACCCACTCAAACCTAAGCGACAGATGGTAAATAGAAGATACCACCATCAGAAGAGTTGTTTTTTGCCGCATAAGGGAGGAAACCGGAGTACCCGGAGGAAACCCTCGCACAACGGGCGGTAAACAACTGGAGAAATACCTGTACATATACACTTCCCATCACCAGGATCGAATCCGGGTCTGTACGAAGCCAGAGATGTACAGCTGGGTCCAAGAAGCCGGTCGAATATGAACAGCCCAGTGCTCGCAGCTACCCGTGTACCCAAGGGTCTGTGAAGGGCCTGACATGATGACTCGATGACTCGTGCCAATATACATCAATATGCAACATTAAGAGTTATTCTGCCATCATAAATTGTGAATTTCAGTTCAATGGTTTAAAGAACACTACTTAGAATATTTTCAAGAACAGACTTTTTAAGTTATGGCTCGTTTTCCACACAATTGGGAACCTGCCAATGCAAAACGCTACGTTTTAATTAGTCCAGAGCCGAAATCATCTACCTGGAAAGGTATAAGATAAGTTTACTCTTTGAGGAAAGGGGGAAAGGGCTCAGAATATTTCTGGAGCTTGAGTTTGGAGGGTCGTTTATTTTCAGGGTCTTGGGAGGTGGGGAGGGCAGCATCGAAAATTTGCGGTCGTATTTTTAATTCCTCTACCGGTTGTTTCCCGCCCGTTGCACGAGGGTTTCCTCCGGGTACTCCGGTTTCCTCCCTCGTGCGGCAAAAAACAACTAATACGATGGTGGTTCTTTCCACTTACATCTGCCGCGTGAGCCTTCAAAAAGCTCTAAGCTGATTGGCCGACAACGTCTATTCTATTCTATTCTACCCCCTCCCGTAAGGGAGCGTTTACGCAAAGACTCTCTTTCGCATTCTCGCAGCTAGAAATCATCTGAAATTCCAACATGGCGGCTGTTTTAGCGCTTCCAACTCGCAACAAAACGAGTCTATACTTGAGTTTTAGAAGCGATTGGGAAAATTGTTTTGTCAGGAGGAATTCTTTATCTTACTGTCACGGATTATAAGACTGCAAGCATTTGCTCAAGCGATGTCGGATTTAGCTAATCCAGGTAGCGCTGTTGCCATGGCAACGACACCTTTGCCATCACGTTAAATTCTAGCTGCGAGAATGCAAAGGCGAGTCGTTGCGTAAACGCGCCCTAAACATAATAATGACCCCAAAACATTAATAATAATCGATTAACACATAAATAATTAGCGAAAACATCCTTGCAACATTTCGTCTAACAGTGATGGTCCAAAAATTTGACGTCTAGCGTCGCGATGCGTCGTAGTCTGACCGTAGTTCATAATTTTGTTTCTCCTAAGAAGAAAACGTCAGTTATAGAAGACGTAGCAAACTAACCTAAAGTTAAGAGCCTCCGCTATGTAAAAATAAAAAAAATTATCAAATTACAAAACTAATAATTGGCTTACAATAAAACTACAATAAATTTAAAAAAAAATTAAATTAAAAGTTTGTGCTACACAGCTGCTCGTAAGAACAATGTTAGCGTGAGGGTGCCCAGTATCTCCAAGGTGTCAATAAGCATCTCCCGCTGCCAGAAGCCCACTTAATTGACGTTGAGCACCCTTATCTTAGGTCGCCTGTCACGAGACCGATTCAATTTTCTCTTGGCCAATCATAACTCATTGACCAAGATGACGAACCAACCAATGGGCGCCAATAATTAGGGTGTCGTGTTGCGCTCCAGGCAACGATTCTCGATAAATCGTAGGCGTCACGTCATCGTCGTTAGCGTTCTATTGACGACGGGGATTAGCGCGACAGACAGACGGATGAGATGAACCAACTCCATGGGGGGGGGGGGGGGGGCTATCAATAATAAGATATCGATTGTCGATTCGAGGGAAGGGGCGGGGGATACCGATAATGGTTCTGAATTCCTGAATTCTGTCCTAGTCTTTTGTCAGCTGAACTCTCCTGAGAAGACTTTGCAACGTCTTTGTCCGTCCGTTGCTTTTTTCAACTTCAGAAAGAGACAAACTGTTTTCACCATTAGGCCACTAAAAATTAACTAAGTGGTTCTCAGGAGCGCACATATGGGTTTTTTTCTTAGCGCATGAAATGATTTTTATGACATTGTCTAAAAAAAAGGACCAATCACGCATCATTTCAGCAAACATTACCTGGAGCCGATGACCACATGAGCTCTTTGCATAGAAACGAATCTAAGGATCGTTCAGAGGTATGTCACAACTAAAAACTTGGATCTAAAAAATGACTTTTATCAAATGTGGAACTTTTGCACGCTTATCCTGTCATTAAAACATAAATATTGTACTCCACAACAAAATGTATACTGCAGTGGCGCACCCAGAGGGGGGCAAAGTGGGGCAATTGCCCCAACCCAGTGTTTCCTCTCATCCCCCCCTTCTCCCCCCCCCCCCCCCCGTGCGAAATAAGAAAATTTCTCAAATTAAGCGTCTTAAAGGCATAGAAAATCACTGAAACTGTTAAAAATGCGTTAGCTTTCGAACCCATTTTTTAATTTTTTTTGCCCCTTCCAACCAAAATTGCTTCAGGATGCGCCACTAAGCTACTGTTTCGTTTTGTTTGGTAAAAAAAAAAATAAGAAAGCCATCGCCCGCATCTGAAAAATCACGAATCAAACGTAAAAAAAAAACACCGCCAGCTCGCATCAATTTTTTTAGTACCACTCCCGAGAATCACTTAATTAATTTTTAGCAGCCTTTAGATACAGCGACCAAAAATTAGTTTAAAAATACGATAAATTAAAACATTTTTGATTCATTGTAGCTATATATTGTGTACGCGGTTTATCTTGAGTCTTGCATGTATTTTATGAGCGGCTACGTTTTCCTGGAAGGGGCGGCATTAACCGGCGGCCGCCATTGTTTTTGTAACCATCTCGGATATCAACAAGGCACTCTGCTACCAAAAACATACAATTGATTATCTGTGTCGTTCTGGGCCGAACTCAAGATAGGCCGCGGACACTATATAGGCTTTCTCGACGTAATTCAACGAAATAATAACATTTGATTGTCGCACTTCAACACTACAGGAAAAAACGCAACCGTAAAAACAAAATGATTTCGTTAACGACACACACATCAGCTTCATTTAAAATAGTATCGCACACCGTGTTTCATGGATGAGTAGGCCTTCTCCCGACCAAATTTTCCGGTTTGTTGCTACTTACTAAATTAAAACAGCAGGTAAAAAAAAAATTAGGCCTAAAAGCTGAAAATGACGTTGCCACCTAATTAGGTCTAAAAGTTGAAAACCATGCACGTTGCCATGGTAACATCAAATCTCCGCATCGTGTTGCATAAATGAATAAGCGTACTCTCGAATCCAACAGGGATATTTTCGAAAGTGGTGGAAGTGCACAGAAGACCAGTTGTGACTGCAGTCGCTTGTTTGATTTTAGTTTTATAGTATACGCAGATATTTTACCTCAAAGAAACTAAAGCTTAAAATTAAGCGAGGAAGGATTATGTCGTCTATATTTTGGGAAATCTAAATCAGGGTTCGCACAAGATCACACACAAAATTTCGAGTACTTTCAAGGACTTTTTCAAGACCAACAAAATTTTTCATGGATCTTTCTTAAAGATGCCTATTCACCGAATGATATAGATCAGTGACATTTACCGCCATATTGCCGCCATATTGGCACCAGTATGGGTTTTGGAGGGCATAACTACAAGGTGCACTACATAAAAATGGAGGGAAAAACAACGGAACTGCGGATTTCTTAGGCTTAAAATAACGTTGTTTTCTCCAACAACAAAAACCGCGCATTTTAGGTCTAAGAAATCATTCTTCACAGCATCGGCTTCAGTATGACGCCCTTCTGTTTCTCTCTGCAGTGCCCCTTGCAGCTAACCCATTAAGGCTCCAGCATAAAGTTATATACAATAATACTACGTCGTGTCAATGCTCTATAGGTTGCAGCATCTTGTGCCGTCTACCATTATTTAGTTCTATGTAGCACTTGATTTCAACAAGCGAAGGAATGCGCAAAGCAATTTCTTTTTACGTAACAAACAAGCCGCTCGTCTCCTTAATTATTGAATGTAAAGTTGGTGCATCCACGTGCACCAGGGAGCAATTGGTCAAGGTTAACGATATCACTGTCACTAAATGGCGCCCATCTAGCGGTTCAAAACCTGCGTTTCAAAACGGTCAATATATAGAAAAACGCGCCCGTGATTACGTTAGGCTTAACTATCCCGCTTGCTCCTTGGTGCACGTAGATGCACCAACTTTACACTCAATATTTAAAGAGGCACGTGGCTTGTTTGTTTCATAAAAAGAAATTTATATGTGCGTTCCTTTGCTTGTTGAAAGTAAGGGCTAGACTGAACTAGATGGCAGTAAATGGCTATAGACGCTGCAACCTGTCATTTGGTGGCAATCCCCCTTTAATCAACAAACTTGCTGAAATAAGGCTGCTCAGGTTCAAATAGAGCCTATAGTGTTACCAGTGAAGCACCAACAACATATCACCAAACACTAAAATGTTCACGTTTTAATCATGTGCAAGAAAAAAAAAGGTGGTCTTATAGCTGAGATAACAGAAAAATGTGATGTACAATATAAAATTTTAAAGTAAAAACGGTCCACGACTGTCAAATCTGACAGGTGATTGAACTGTAAAATAACTGAAATTGTCAACAGTGTGAGGCGTTAAAAATAAAATATGTACTGTGTCGTTGCAGTGCAAAGACCTTGGATTCCGCCGCTCGAACCATTAAAGAAATACGAAGCGTGATTCTCTCCGATCGCCGTGATTCATCGAAGGCGTGGGTAGACCTTAAATTTCACTCCACTTAGCAAATCACATTTCAGGCCTTCATTACACCCAAGATATTAAACAAGTATCAATGGTCTGTTTGTGTAGGCAGAATCGCAATAAATCAGTCTGAACGGACGAAGAAAACGAAAAGTTGCCGTGCAGAGGCTACACAATTGTAAAGGTTTACACTTTTGATGCTATGATTGTGGCCTTCTGGCGATTTTCTCTTCATTTTACGGTTTAGGACGTGTTTGAATAACGCAAAACACAAAATAACGAGTGAGATATATCCAGTATTTTGCACAAGTTAGCAGTTGAGGGGTATGACTGCAAGAATGTACATCACAATGATGAAGAAACTTGAAATCTAATTTTCCGGTATAATTATTGGTCTCAAAACAGTGTACATTAGGGGTTAATTTAATCTCACTGGGCAAATACAAAGATTGTATTTTTGCAATTGTATTTTTTTATATTCAAATTGTTCTGCCACGCTATATTGCAGGTTGGCTCCATGTTTATTATTATATTGACATGCATCTTTTTAATTGTAAATAGCTCTATTATTACTTCCCACTTCAGTTTTTAACTTTCACTACACCAGTTTCTTGCATTTTCATTGTTTTATTATTTTTTTTTATCTTTATGAAGATTGACAATTGGTATTGGCCAAGCTTTAAACTACGATACATTATTTTATTATTTTTAAAGAAACATTGACAACGTTACCCGGCTTTTCCCTCCACTTGTCCCTCACGTTTGGCGATGCCATCGGGGACCATTGTGTCCCTTGTAGGTCTAACCTTGGTGGTGTGGCATTCGTGACCCCAACCCAATACCATCAACCCTTCCTCTGCAGCCGAGCCGGTTCATCGTCCTTGTTTTAAACTTTTAACTGTTTAACTTTTATAGTGTATATATAATTTTTTAGTTTTAACATCAGGCGGCAGTCAGTGACCACCCAGTCCTTGTCGCTCCGGTTGCGTTTGCAACAAACCTATATACATTAAGACCATTATTTGGGATATTTGGGATTATTGCGATATTTCTCAATATCTAAACCAAGCTGTTTTAAATTGATCAATTGGTCTTGACAGAACTACTCCTACAGTAAGCCTACTACGTTTGTGCCTAGTACTACTACGACTAGGCCTAAATGTATGAAGTGTAATGTAGTACAGGGTGGTCCACAAAAAACTGATGACCCTACTTTTTCTAAATCCAACTTTTCTAGTTAGCACCCCTCAGACCCAGAGGAGGACAGAAATCTTCCCATTTCATTGATTTGATTTGGGGCGAGGGATAATGTTATAACTGGAAAATCGCATAATTGGAAGAACGTATACCGTATAACAGTATAACGGAAAGTCGTCTAACAGGATATTCGTATAAGGGAAAATCGTCTAACTGGAAATTCGTATAATGGAAAATCGTCTACCTGGAAATTCGTATAATGGAAAAATCATCTAATGTCCCTGCCTCGCTCGCACTTCCGTGCTCGCTGCGGCTATACATATAACATCAGAAACCGCAGTTTAGACGTTTATCCAGTTAGAAGTTTATCCTTTATACTATATCCCGTTTAGATGATTTTCCATTATACGATATTCCGTTTAGACGATTTTACAGATTTTTTATTTATGCAGATATTAGATACTTATCCCATTATACGATTTTCCAGTTAGACGTTCGTCCGACGACCCTTTGATTTCTGTCCTTTCCTGTTCTGAGGGGTGCTAACTAGAAAAGTTGGACTTAGAAAAAGCTGGGTCGTCAGTGTTTTACGGACCACCTTATATAGTGTAGTGTAGTTAGTGTAGTGTTGATACAAAGCTATGACAAAAAAAATATTCTCATTTATTCAAAATAATTAAGCACTTTGGAATCTTTTAATTATTTAAAATACCACAATTGTCGCCCATATAAACTGCACTCGCACATGAGCCACATCACCCAGAAAAAAACACCTTGCCTACAAAAACGTGCACACAATGCGAACATTTTCTGCATAATTCATGACCTGTGAAATGTAAAAATGTTGATATTATTATTAAACAGCAGACAACGACTTTATGTTGTAACATTCATTATACCACACGCCATGGGCTGTTTGGTGTGACGTGCACATCACGTAACTGGGCTAGTCCAATCAGACGGCCAAACAGCCGTTGTTCTCGTTCGTCATTGGCTAACTCATGGTGACGTCACAGCAAACAGCCGTTGCGCATGGTTTAGTCCTGTTAACATTAGCAGCAAGCAGCAGTTTTTCTTGTCCATTTGTAGGCCGTGTTTGTTAAAAAATGTAAGTTAAATGGTTTATTCGAAATAACGTCAGAACAGCTGCAGTAAGACTTGTGGTTTGCACCATTGGAAAGCTGGCGACAAAAATATTAAAATAGTGTATTTAAACGTCAAATTTCGTCAACATTTATTGAAATTATCGACAATGCCACGCTCCGGTGTGAACTAGACGAAATGAGCTCGAAGCTCCGATAATCGCGAAATACGGAAGACTTTGCGATAATAATAATACTATCGCGTGTGTTGTATATCGCGATAATTTCGAAAATAATTTCGCAATATCACCAACCCTAGTCCCTCTGTGGCATCGAGGTAATAGTGCGAATTCCTACGACGACAGGATTTTGTTTATTAATTCGTAACTGCATCTGGATTTCTGTCACACAGGTTGCTTGAAATTGCTTGAATTTTCTATGTATAATCTTGTGCTAAGCCTGTAATAATTCAAAATTGGATGGAAAGAAAACGAAAAATTTGTTTCTTTCTCAGGATTCCATTTTGCCATGTCCGTTGAGGAGCTAGCAGCCTCACCTCACCTTGTCTCTGTCTGGACCTCGCCTGACCTCTTTTGTGCCCCTTGCCGATAACCATCTCCACTCGTCAATCATCTGGGAGCTGGACCACGATTGCACGTTTCCTAGCATACCATCTCGATTTTCAAATTTTTCAAGCAGAAAATGCGATTTCCTGCCTAAGCCAGAACGGTAACGCACGCGTTCATTCTTAAAGCTACGAGGATTTTGCCTTGAATGAAAGTCGTGCACAACTAATTACGGGGTCGTACTAGTGTACCAGGCGTTTGCAACGAATACTGACCATTGCAGTTGGGGTTAGAGATTTGTCAAATTAGGTATGCACTGAAGAAACCTCAAGATCATAAAACGTAACACGATTTTTATTTTCCGACCGGACCGACCTATTGCCGTCTTGGTCACCTAAACAAGACACAAAACGGTACAATAATGAATAATGAGATCACTCTGGACCCATCTCGAGCCCATTGGCTTTCCGTCCTGCTTAATCTTCCTGGAATTAATAGAGCCCTACTTGCAGTAAAAAATTATGAAACAAACAATTAAAATGCCAATGAGTTGCTAACAAAAGGATGCACGATCCGCCATTTTGAAAAATCGCACAGTGCCATCATGGATTTTTGAACGTTAACCAGAGGAAAATCATTATAAACCTTTTGCCATTTGTCCGTGTTGGGTGTTTTTTAAACGTTCATGGCTCTGGAGCGGTTTACTGCTGTGGTGTAAGCCTTCAATTGTAGTCTAATTTTTTTTATTGACTCAGAAAAAAATGATGGATGTGGCACTGATGTCTATGTATGTTTGGTGGTTTCTACAAGTTTGGCGGCTTTGGCCACTGCAAATGATTCTTAGGCATTCGGGATAGCTTCAGATGGTCCAATTTCTTCACGACGAGAGGTCTTCGGCAGGTGCCAACATACAGGGCCTTCGAAAACCCCAAGCCAAACTCTACCAAACTCCTCCAGTCTGGAGGCAGAGCGGTGTTTCCTCATGGTCATTCTGTGTGTTCACGGTACCAAACTGCCTCCAGACGGTTTAGTTTGGTTGAATTTGGATTGGCAGTTATCGAAGGCGCCCATTGTTAGACATTCGTTGAATTTCAATGTCATTAGCAGTGGCCGCTCCCAGCCGGTGTGCATATTAACCAAAAGGCCCCCTCCCCACCAAACAGAAGAACAATAATAAAAAAATGTGGAAAATTTTTTTTTAAAGGTTCCTAGCTTAAAACTTCTCTGTGCATGACATTCTATTTGCATGATCAATGCTAAAAAGTCCTACGTGCTTTCTGCTCAGCTAACACATCAAATTAACGTGTTTGCTGAGCAGAAAGCTCGTAGATTACAGCTGAAGTAATTTTTGTGTGGTTTTTTTTTATGTGGTGATTTGTTGGCTTTTGGCTTAAAAGCTTTTTGTGGGTTTGTGGCTTTTTCGTTTAAATTCATCTGCAATTCTGCATTCTGATTCTGAACTGTGTAGGGCCCTTGCAGGGTCAGTCGTTAGCCATGGCCTGTGTTCAGATGAACACCCTGAACACCCTGACGATCCGCTCCTGGTCGGCAGGCAGGCAATGCTTATTCGAGTTAAACACTTATACACAATCACATGGCCCATTTCAAACACAAACTGCGTTCACGTTCGCATGATATTACCAAGGAATAAAAACAATCCTTATTCCCGGGAATTGGACAAAAGAAGCGCCGTTAACAAGATAGAGCCTGCATGTTACACACACACATAGCCATCTCCACCCCACGAAACAGAATTAAAATGTAAACCCACAAACCAACCAAAACGAGTACCAAATAACAAAACACCTGTATAATACACAAATTAAAACACATCCACACACGCAGATGGCCGAATTCAAACACAAACTGCGTTCACTTTCTGTCATTACCAAGAAATAAAAACAATCCTTGCTCCTTGGAATAGGAGTTCAAATTATAGTTCGTTTCATTCAAGTGAACTCGCTCAGTTTTTTTTTTATTTATGTAGGCTATACCTCCAGAACTGTGATATTGCTTTTTTTTGTTTTTGTTGTTGTTGTTGTTGTTCCGGTAATTCTGTATTGGCTTGCACACTTTGTCAACTGTTTTTCTTAGTTCTTAGTTGGAGTCCAACACAAAACCGAAGTACGTACGTAACACTACACTTAGTACGTAACCCTGGACCTAATCAGTTGCTTCCGCGAAGCAATTCTCGTAGCCCTTATGCCGAAAATGTCATCTATTGCAATTGCCCAAACATATCTTGGTTTCAAATACTTTGTCGTAATGAGTTGTCATAAACAGCAACGGTCAGTGAAATAATGAAAGTGGAAATGTTGGCTTCACTGGTCTGTATTTTTATGCATTACGTTCTACAGATTGTATTGTGTTGTTTCAATTCGTGTGCGTTTAGAACCACCGGAGCGGCGAACTTAATTTTGAAAGTACGACTTGAGGGCTCTTCCTCCTGACATTTTAATATTTTTTCCCTTGATTTTTCGTCTAATTTTTTCGAAATATCTTGCATTTTGATAATGGGACTCGGGGGTACGAATTCATGATCCCTTGATTTTTAGTTTTATTTTTTTCGAAATATAGTGCATTTTTACAGTGTGACTTGGTGGTACCTCTTCAAGATATTTTAATATTTTTTCGCTTGATTTTTCGTGTATTTTTCGAAATATCGTGTATTTTGACAGTGGGACTTGGGGGGGTATCTCTTCAAGATATTTTAATACTTTTTCGCTTGATTTTTCGTGTATTATTTCGAAATATCGTGTATTTTGACAGTGGGACTTGAGGGCACCACCTGATGAAATTTAAACAATTTTCTCTTCATTTTTTCGTTTTCTTTCTTATTGTTTGTACAGAACGCGTCTTTAAACATCAACAATTTTCAAAACAGGATACATTTCGTAACTTTTTCTCAGTAGCAGTTTCATGTGTGAGCCTGGACACAAGAAAAGTTGAAAGTAACAGCGAAGACGACCAATAAACGCAAGAAAAGTTAAGATATCAGCCTGGGGCATTTCCCTTTCCCTCCCTCCCACCCCCGCAAGTCTTTTGGTGGGTTGTGTCCAATCCCCATGCGCGGTAGGTAGGTAGGTAGGTAAGTGGCTCCCTCGGTTCCATCATCTCCACCAAGCGATAAGATCTTTATGAGTAAAGTGCTACAATTTCGGAGTGCCACTTTCCATATTTTTCTTGGTTACTCCTCCATCATTAGGCGGCCATTGGATTGCAAAGCGCCGCAAGGGCGACACACGACAACGACACAAGAAGGGGTGTATGGGGGGTGTAGGGGGATGGGAGTGCCGAAAGGGCGGCTAAGGTTCTGACGCCTGCACTCTTCTCTCTTGTTGGACATAATGACGCACTTTGGAGAGCACGTGACACGGCCGCTATTTTCAAAACAGACGCGCCATGGTTGCTACTGCTTGATGACTAAACCAACCAGGATGGGTTTCCACGACAAAAAGTTGTAATACAGCGGCCGTTGGGCAGTGAACCGTGGAGATCTTTCTGAGGCTGGTCTGAATTTCCAAGAACCATAAGGCAAAAATGGCCAATAAACCAGGACAAATAAAATAAAAATGCACAAATCGTCCGCTTCTGCTGAAGCGTCTTTTAAAGATGCAGGCTGTACACACCCGCAGAAATTTTCAGTCTAAATGAACTTCAGGGATAGATTTGCAGACGTTTACCCATACAAACGACAGGGGTGAAACCAAACCCACGTCATCGTTCCTAATGCGGTTACTATTTCTTTGAAAGCCAAAACAAACAATTACAGATTTCTTCAGGTGAACACAAACACCGTAGGCCTAAATGCAGACGCCGAAACATAACAAGGTTGGTCAATTCTCGTTTAGTTCGGGATGTTAAGGATGTATTAGTCGAATTTTTCTGAAACGGTTTTGTTTAGAGGTTTTCGAAAGCAGGCCTTATAAATTGGTTCTCTGATAATGTGCTCGTGTTGTATTTTCATGTAGTTCGAGTTTTTTTTTATCAACAACTAATTTAAATCCGAATCGGCTTATGAGGCAGTGTCCTCGTGCTGACACTGCCTCATAAGCCGATCCGCATTTAAATTAGTTGTTGATAAAAAACTCGAACTACATGACAGTTCGTGCTGACAGTTTGGTTTCACTTTTTATCATACTTGACTATTGCCGCATACATAGGAAGATAGATTAAACATAGGAAGATAGAACGTCAAAACTAAAACAATTAATATTTCCGTTCCAATTAAATAGTTTTCGACCAAACTTCGCCAGGTAGTACAGATAAGAATGTAAGGTATATTTAAATAAAAGATAAGTTTTAGCCATTAAGTCATTTTCAAATTTAATGCAGCCAAGAGCTTTCGCCTAATGAGGCATCATTAGGACTAAAGAAAAAAAAAACCAAATAAACATTTTTCCAAAGCTTTAAAATATAAACATACTCACCCACATTCTACATACATACCAAAAATGTGAACAATCAACACCCACTACTCATCTTGTCAAGCCCTAACAATTAACTGCCAAAATTCAAACCAGTGTTTTCCCACTACGATGCGATGCCTCTCGCTGATGATAACCACCAAAACCAACAAATTTTGGCAGTCAATGGTTTGCACTTGACAAGATGAGTAGTGGGTGTTGATTGTTCACATTTTTGGTACGTCTGCAGAATGTGGGATAGTGTGTTTATATTTTAATGCTTTAGAAAAATGTTTATTTGTTTTTTTTTCCCCTTTAGCTCTTATTAGGCGACTGCTCTTGGCTAGGTGTCTTAATG
>JAHWFP010014420.1:0-10649 GCA_023313725.1 Lithobius niger
GCATCGGGCGTCCCTATACCTAAAAGGGTAATTTCAAATAAAGATGGCGAACGCTTCCCTCCCCGCGCCCCTCCACTATCAACCCCCAAAACCAATTTTCAATTTTTAATGGTGTAGCCCAAGGGGATGTTAGCTATTCGCCCTCCATTAAATTCTATTGGCCCCCCACAGTTATTACCGCAAGGTTGATTCCCGACTTTTATATCATCCAGCGAATGAGATGCCATTCCTTTTATAGTCTTTCCTGACTCCTGCTCTGCTTGACTTCTCAAACAGAACAAACAACGTCTTGGAGACGACGTCGCGTGCAACGCTACATCCGTTTTCCATCTCGGCTACACGCGCACTTTCCACGAGCCTGAAACGTCCCTTTTCCATTTTGACCCGACGTATGAAACGCCGTACAATACGAGAGCTCGTTTGCACGGTTTTTTCGGTTCCTGTGCCACACAACAACGGCAAAAGAAATGAGCAACGCCGAGGACAGCCACACACAGTCACTGAAGATATAGCATACTTGACGTCGATTACGATTTTTCCCTTTTACATGAAAAAAAAATTCACTTTCAAAACTTAATTTCTTGCTTCTAGGGCCCCCCCCCCCCCCCCCGCGTATATGGCCGGTTTTATAGAGCACTGCTGTGATTTCCCATTTGCGTGAAAATACTGTGACGTCAACACTACATCTGCCAATTATTGTTGAAGTCCCTTACAAAATAAATATCACCGTTAGCAGTTGCCTACTGCCCAGTCGCGCATGCCTTCGGGATCCCCACTACGGACTTCAGTAAAAGCGCATAGCCGCAGACCAAATCCTGTGTGTTAAAGCTTAGCGCATGCGTCGTACAGGTCTTGGCATGTGTGGTCGCACACAGAATGAGCCCACATCCTGTATTTCACGATTGCTTGCGTCATACGCTTTAGGATTACAGAAATCTCGAGGTATGTAGTAGCAAGCGCCCCCTCAGTCGTTGTTTCGTAATTATCTGCTTAGGGTAAATAAAAAAGTACGGTCAAAAAACACTATTGCAGCGCCATTTTTCGCATGATCATGCCTGGACCTGCGAAAGGTGTTAACATGGAAGATTTGGTCTGTGGCTAAGCGCTTGTGACTTCAATAGAATAAAGATTTTCCAGACTCCCACTGCGGACTTCAATAGAATAAGGATTACAGAGATTCCCACTGCAGCAGTGGCGTACAGGGGGGGGGGCATTGTTCCTGCCCTTTTCGGAAGAAATGCCCTTTTGGTACAAAAAAAAATGCCCTATTTTGGTTTTCTGAACCGATAAACGCTGGTGCTGCAGCCAGAGAAAAGCCCTAGAGGCCAATAAAAGGGCAAAAAGAAGGCCAGAAAAGGAGCAGAAAGGGGCATAAAAGGGTGAAAAAAAAAGACTGACGAACAAAAAAAAAAAACCCCAGACCAACAAACCTCGACGTGCCCTTTTACAAAAGTTGCCCCTGCCCTCTCGATGGTCTGTGCACGCTACTGCACTGCAGTCACATAAACAAACAAACCCCCAAAAAACTACGATCTTAGTTATATAGATTTTCGTGCATCCCAGTCTTGAATAGCTTTCCCAACTTTACGTAGGTTTGAATGAATGAAGCAAAACAATACCACACGAGGTAAAAAAAAAAAAAAAAAACAGAAAAAAAAATAATGGCTTTTCAGCATTTACATACGCCTTTAACCTAACGCTACAAAACTGAGGAACGCAGGAAAGCCAAAGTGGAAGCAAGCACCTTTAACTATATCACTGACAATCCTATTTTCACACTCCCTCCCTATTTTTTCCATTCTTCTTCAAGTTTTTCCTGTTCCACTTTTTCCTCGTGACTGTTTGTTTGCCTTTCCTCTGAAAGCTTTCATTTTGTTTATGAAAACAAGCCTAGTTGAAGTTAAGAAAAATGCTCACAGCAGTTAAAAACACTGGAAATAAACAAAATGGAAAAAGATGTGAGGAAATTCTTCTTAACTTTGTCATTTGCGTCACAACGGCTCTTATTTTCCAGATTCACGGTAAATTTGATTTATTCAAGAGTACATACTTCCCGATCTGAAGTATTCACCTAAATATCACCAATTCAAATAATAGCTGCTGTGCATCTGTTTATACGTGCGTCTCTGTGTCAACGTGAGCCCCAACTGTGAGTCGTCCGCCCCGACAACACGTGACTTGATTATGACTGCTTGAGATAGGTTGCACAAGGTCGGGGCATGCGCATACCGTCGAAGCACAAACAGCTTTTCCACCCGAGACTATAAGCCGTTTTATCAATTCATCGCTACAAGTGTCAATCTAAAAACTGACCAACTAAAGTTAGTAGTGATGAAATGAAAAAACGGTTTTATGTTAGCAAAAACACTGAACACTCAACTATATGTAAATGGCTCGAAAAAGTTGTTTGTGAAAAAAAAACAAAAAACACAACGATTAAATCGATCTATGATTACCCGAGTTCAATGGAGAGGAATGAGGTGTAGTGTGGCATTTTTGAATGACGCAAAGGCTACACTACAGCAGTTATTTAGGAGGGGTCACCAATTTCCAAATTAACTAATTTTTCACTCACATTCCGCGAATGAAGCAAACACAACTTTGTTGTTCAGTTTTAAATTGATGTTGGTTTAATTCTCGCCATGCACGGGACTGGTCGACTTGGACTTGACGGTTGATCGCTTTACATTTTCTGGGCATTGCGGGTTGAGGTTTCGAATTTCAAATTGGAGAGCCGAAATTCGTCCTGAAAAAGATATCTTAGCAAAAACGAGCCGGGAACTGGAATGCCAAAAATGGCGATTGGATCCTCGGTGTTCCAAGTCAAGAACTCTCTTGGTATGTTACAATTGTTATTTGGGGGTACAATGTGATGCCGAGGGGAACGTATGTTAAATTACAATCAATTTGGGTTACGACTTACAAAATAATGACATGGTTTAATTGGCTTCAATAATCAGCTGTTAAAGATGGTCTTGCGGCTTGGAACCGTTAGATGTGTGACGTCATGAGATGAATTGTTGATATCACTGATCTTTATGCGTGGCCACTGCAGCAACGGAGACCGGATGTTGCAGAGGTGGAGGCTGTTTCTTTGCGAAAGTAATGGCGCCACAGAAGTTTGAAATTTAAGAAAGGCAAGTTACTGCATTCTGCATGAAGGCAGGTAAGTGCGGTTCTTCATTCTCATCGATTTAACATCTCAACAGGAAGAGCGATCACCTTTTCAGTAACAAACTGTATCTACATCTCGCTTTACGCATGAGCTGACCTAAACCTTAACCTCAGATAGTCAACCTTCCTCATTTCCAGCTCGCATTTTGCGCTCTGTCCATAACTTGATGGTAGTCCGGATGAAGAAAAACGAAGCCCTTTTCATCATTTCACATTCGCCTAAACCGGAAATGAAAAGCTCTTCGCCCAGAAGAGAAGAAGCGAGGTGAATCGAAAAAAACGAAACGGAATCGAGGCGCACGAACGACACGGACTGTAAGAAAAGGAGCTAGACGGCAAGTTGTTTCTAGTATTCCGTTTTCCCACGGGCGATTTGAATATCTCCATGCGTGGCCACCACAGGGCGGATCGTGGCGCCGCCAGTGGCCACAAACGGAACGGAATAAATTGTAAGCAGTGATTCTTCTTGGTGTATATATACGACTCCGACTCTCTGATCTAAAGCCAAGTCAAAATCGGAAGATGGCACCCACCCACTCACACCACGAGCTGGACTTTTGGAAAACCCGATGGCGATTCCGTGGGGAAACACGAAAGAAAGAAAGAAAGAAAAAAGAAAGAAAACGACAGATAGAAAGAAAGGCAAAAGAGGAGGAAAGGGAAAAAAAGAGAAAAACGGAAAAGAGAAAAGCGTTACAAATTTATAGAGCGTATCTCTGCCGAGTTCCATTTCTTTCGTTCGCCAGGAGGAAGTGATTTTTCTTGTTGCAGCCAACAGTCGAATCGTTATGTGCCATTCCTTTTAGTTCGGTCTGAGGGCAAAACAAAAAAAAACAAAAAAATAGAAAAATGTGAGAAAAAGACGAAAACTCTAACCCTCCCGAGTTCGGCTTTCCTGGTTAATTCACCCACATAAAACAAAAACCATAAAGAGTTTTACTTGTGCAACCAGAATAAAGTTGCTTTAACTCGAAACTGCACTAAACTTTTGTTTGGTCGTGAAAAGGAACTAACAATGTGTATCAACGGATGGTACCCATTAGGTGGTTGATACACTGGGCTAACTGAAGTTAAGGAGATTAAACTGAGTCAAGAATTACTTTTCTGCATTTTGGTTCACGTTTAATGATAAATTTAGTGGTGATACACTCGCCCACCAATTGGTACGGCTTAAAAAGTTCCGCCAAATACACGTTTTAACAACATTCAACGGCTTAACAAATTCAGGGTCCCCAAACAAGTAAGTTGATAAGTCATTGGGCTAGTAAGTTAAAGAGGGGAAAAAAAGGTTCTAAATTAGTAGTGTTGCGAGTTTAATTCCGGATCTCAACGTTAAATTATGCCACACCAGCAAGGTTGCACTGATGACGTCATTTGTGAAATCTGCCAAGCTCAAAGCCCACATGACGTCAAATTGTAATGAGCCATTGTCACTCCAAAACTAATACTCATTGTTAGTTGAGATGATGCTATTTGATCAATTGTTGTAACAATACATATAGCTATGAATTGTCTGTATACATAATGCTTCAATCAGTTGTAATGGCTCGAGCTCGCTTGGTCTTCTGCCTGGTGCTCCTCCTAACAATTAGGTATTAGCCTAAACTTCATCCGCCTCTGCCCTCCAGCCATTCCTGATCCAAAGATATTTTCGGCCATTTAATTAGAATTATTCCCAAACTACCCAATCCCCAAACTTAACATCAAACCGGACCAACCTTGTTGTTAGTTTAGCACTGCAGCCCCGAAGCTATTTTGCCTAGCCATGAAAACATGAATTAACCCGAAATTTAACAATCCATCTTGTCCCAAGTAAGTCTCATGCAGTTTGCATTCCATTTTAGGCCCTAAGTCAGGGTGAGTGTCGCCCTTGAACGTCAGGCGAGCCTGAGCATACGATCGCTCATGTTTTAAGATTAAAGCATAACCAAAACTGAACCACGACTACTAGGAATATTCCATCAATTTAGCTTAATTTGGAATTCCCGGGACCCCTTGACTAGTCCCACCACACGTTACTTTGCAGGTCCCTTGACTGTGGAGTTGGCTTAGGGGAAAACAGTGGCACGTACCTGCTAAGCCCACAGTAAGCCAAATATGGGTGACATCAGGATTGGTTGGGATTGATGGTTGGAATGACAGAATAGGCTTCACTTATAGGAACTACCCCTAAGTGGTCGTTAAGGGCAAGTAACAATTGGCAAGACCACATAAGACACATCATGTGTGCATTGTTACAAGAAAAGGAAGTTAAATCCACGAAGTTTAAAGAATCAGTTGTAGGAAGAAAAAAACCCAAGGAACAGAATCTATGGATCTTGCAGGGATAGGAATGGGTGGGGGGGAGATGAGGCTTAATGGCGCGTCGACAGCTTGGTCATTAGCGCCAACCTCAGTCACAGTGCAGTGGTGGATAGGAAGGATGGAGTAGTCGCAGCCAAGAATCGCCAGGAGAGGGCGCTGCACGCAGAAGGAGCACCGGAACCACACCGTCGCACCGGGACCAATGAGCAAAGGACGGAAGTCTCCCTTGCCAGCTCCAACCGACGTGCCGATGCAAAGCTCCGGAACCAATCATACCGCATGCGACGAACCCGGTATACAAATGCACGTAGGACAGACTTCAACTTTCAAACCATAAGTTTCTCAATTTTTTGACACGATAGAGTAGACCCCACAAGGCCTATCGCATAAACAATTGTAAAACTGAATCAGATAGGAAATATCCGTTTACCCCATTCTATATTATGAACGTTTACCAATAATTTACTTGCGATCGAAGTTTCTGAGATCAAATGCTATACAAATAAAGAGGACTTATGCTAATAAATCATCCGAATAAAAATTATAAGATACTTGCCTATGAAGTGTGATGACCTGACCTTGTCTACTACTTTTCGTTTGTTTTCTGCTTCGGCTATCCCATTAAACTTAGAAGTCTCTGAGGTCGTGCAGCTGCACCACACGGGCAAAACCTGTGTTCGATGACACGGTCGAAGCAGAAAACGAACAAAACGTAGTAGACAAGGTCAGGTCATCAAATCACGACGTAAAGTCTTTCACGACCTGAAGCACTTCCTTTTGTTTGTTTTCTATGTCAACTGCGCCATCACACGCAGGTTTTGTTCCTGTCAACATGCTATAGCGACTAGGTTCTCACCCCCCTCACCCCCCCCCCCATCCCCCGTTTCTCTGTATTTGACCTGTTATTGGTTTTTATGCTTTGAAATTTTCTCTTTGCTTGAAAAACGGATGTGGTGCACCTGTAGTGTGAAAATTTTTAAGCTACACCTTTGGCCTTTGCAATCTACATACTACGTAGTAGAGCTTTGTTTTGTTACTTGGCCAAGCTGAAGTCAGCAATGTTTTGACCTTAAATGTGAAAACTCTAATCCTCCCTGAGTGTTGTGATTAGCTCATAGTTTATACCACCCCCACAAATTTTTTTTGGAGGGGGGGGGGGGAACCGATACCCCTGGCAATACGTCACTTGATCAACGTTAAAATGACCAACCAAAAATTTTACGAGTGGAAATCCAGCTTTGTACAGGATATTTTTTTTAGTTTTGCGATATCAGAACAATTTTTGAAAAAAAGAATTAAAAAAAGGCAGCAGCTAAGAAATTATCACAATAGAAGTAAATTTGTGGGGGATTGGTAGCAACCGGCACGAGTTGTTCCTTGACAGGACAGTGCATAACATCAACACAAAGTTTAATATATGGACAAAATCAACACTTTGTACTCTTGGTCACCTGTTTACAACAATACAGGGTGACCCAACATTTTTAAGTCCAACTTTTCTAGTTAGCACCCCTCAGAACCAGGATAGGACAGAAATCAAATCTAATGCAACGGGAAGATTTCCGTCCTCTCCTGGTTCTTAAGGGTGCTAACTAGAAAAGTAGGACTTAAAAAATCTTGGGTCGTCAGTTTTTTTGTGGACCACCCTACACACAAAAACGAGGCTAATGACACGAAAATACAATAAAGAATGCTACTTCAAGCTTAAAAATCCCGAAATGGGAGGGGAGGTTAAAACAACCAACACAATGGCGCCATTTTCAAATGAAGTGGTGCATGTGATCAGCCAGGAAATAAATCAGGTTGACCTGGAGTGAGGCATACAATAAATGCCATTATTGAACATTTGGGAAGTTTGCCTCCAGTATGCCGCCAGGCCCAACCAGTGCTCAGAAAATATCCTGAACTCCTACTGAACTTATGCCATGCGCAATTGTGGGGTGGGTGCCCTATGAGGCCTAATGGCGCGTCGACAGCTTGGTCATTAGCGCCAACCTCAGCCACAGTGCAGTGGTCCGGGTTGCCACTGCACCACACATTACAGAGATATTATTCAAACTCCTAATCTAAATCTTGTCATACATCTGTACCTCCTGCAAAAATTGAAAAACACCGGACAGGAGGACAGACTTATCGCCCAATTGACTCAAGATGGAAACGACGACGAAAACCATCAAGATGGCAACAATCAACAAGGAAGTGCCGGACCGTAAGTGACCGCCGACACCAATAACATTCAGGAGGGTCAAGCCCCTGCAAAAGGAAACAGTGAGTAAGTCGAGTGTGACCAATGCGCAAACGGGCCAACACCATCTCCTCACGGCGACTGCGGCGACACGCCGAGTGCCATTCCTCAACAGTGCCTTTAATAGCTCGTAATTTATTGCCGTCCTGTCCATCCCACGAGGCTTGCCAAAAAGCATGTAACCTCAGACGCAGAGTTGGAAAAGCGTCCGAGGGAACAAGGCTGAGATCCCTTCCGAGAGGGCCAGAAAGGGCCCCTTTTGCTGCAGAATCCGCTTGCTCATTTCCACCTATCCCAAAATGGCCCGGGATCCAGCAGAAAGCACGGTTTTCCGCTGGCCAGGCAAGCGGGAAAGCAAAGCTTGGACACGTTGTGTCAAGGGGTTCCGAGGATTGTAATACGCCAAGGACTCCAGGGCACTCATGGAATCGCTAAAGATAATGAAATGCGTGCCCTGAAGGCCAAGGATCCATTCCACCGCCAAACCGAGAACCAAAAGCTCTGCAGAAAACACAGAATAGCCCGATGGAAGGCGATGGGCAACCGTCACTCCCTTACAAACACAAGCACAAGCCACGCCAGCGTCTGACTTCGACCCATCAGTAAACAGCCGCTGAATACAACAATACAGGGTGACCCAACATGGCTGTTTGCCGTGACGTCACCATGAGTCAGCCAATGACGAACGAGAACAACGGCTGTTTGGCCGTCTGATTGGACTAGCCCAGTCACGTGATATGCACGTCACAGCAAACAGCCATGGCGTGTGGTATAGAACGTTTCCTTCCCGCAGTCAGAAATTCAACTACCTAAAAATACAAAAATTCTAATCCTCTTTAAGTTAAGGCGGGTTCATGGTTTTAGCCCCCTCCACCCCCTCACCCCACCCCCAACCCAACCCAGAATTTCAGGGGAAAAAACCTCCCCTGACAATACTTCACAGTTATAACTAATGACCGCCGTTACGTTAGTAATCAAACTTCCACACGAAGTAAAATTAGATGCAAAATCATGCACGGAAAGAAAAAAAAAATCTGATCAAATTAAAAAAAAAGAAGAAGAAGGAAAAAAAATCATTTTTCCGGCACAACAGAACGAGCAGGTTTTGTCACTTAGCACGGCACGTGGTATCCGTGCTTGTCAGTTGCCAGCTTGGGTGGCGGCGGCTGTTGCTGCGTGCACGGATAATTGGTTTCTCTGGTCGCATTTCTTTTTTCCTTTTCTTTTCTTTCTTGATTCCGTTTTTCTTTTCTTCCCTAAATCTGGTGTGCTCATCAGCGACAGGCGCGTGCCTGTGCGACGACACAACAGCAGCAGCAGCGCCGTTGGCGGCAGGAATACCAAACAAGGTGCGGAGATGCATTCATCAAGGTACACGCCGACGACCAGCCACTTGCAGCATACCAATGTCAAAAACCGACGACAAAAGGATGCCAATAGGGCCTTGTCACAACAGAAGGCTTCAATTAGCTGTTTTAAGGATACATAACAGCTAGGAAATCATTAGCGCATGCATGGACTAACCGAACATCGGCATTGGACGCAGCAACACAATGCATGGTGATGCAGGGGGCCACATTTCTGAATAGGCCTAGACGGCCAGGCCAGTAGAACCTTTAAAGGGATATACCTCCAATCGCCATTTTTCTCAATCCACCACATCAAGTACGACCCCAAAGGTCTATTTCCTAACCGTTAGTCAACCCCTTGATAAAAATCCGTTTTAAAATGTGGCGTCTAGGAGATTTTCTGTTGAATAATTGTTAACTTTATTTACTGTATCCTCCACGTATATGATGCTTTGGGCGCTTATAATAATCATGACGTTTCATCTCTGTGTGCATATACTAATTTTCTAATAATTACCATGAAATCAAAAATCTAAAAGACTAATGCGGTAAAAATTAAAATTAATTATTCCAATAGATCGCCGAAGCAAAATTATATCACACTAGCCTAGAAAATTATAAATTGTGATGTTAAAATACGAGAATCATTCCGGTTTGTGACGACACAATCTTTAACTTGCTGCGAGGAATGCAGCTACCACCCCAGCCGACCTTGGCTCCGGTATGCGCGGATGGCGATCTGCGCGTAGCTGTTATAAGGCAGCCCGGATGTTAAGGATCTGCATGTCGGCAAACAAATAATCAAATATTCCTTAGATGAACCGGCGGGCTAGCTCCGTGTCCGGTTTCAGAGTCGAATGAGAAAGCAAAGAAGGTTAGCATCCATACTGTTTTCTCCCTAGTAAGCCTAATTTGAATTGGGACTGGCTCGCCAGTTCGCTATATAGCTGTACATAATGATAATGAATATAAAACCTGTGAGAGGAATGCGGTGGTAGGAGGGGAAGGGGGATGGACAATTATTACTGCCACATGTCTGATGCATACCTGGAGGGGTGGCACTGTGCAGGACCTATAGTAGGGAAAAGGCAAGATCGGGCCCTGCAAAACCGATAGTAAGTTTCTATCAGAGGCAACGCACAGGCACGATCGGGCCCTGTAAAACCGATGGTAAGTTTCTATCAAAGGCAAAGCACAGGCAAGATCGTGCCCTGTAAAACCGATGGTAAGTATCTATCAAAGGCAAAGACAGGCAAAATCGGGCCCTGCACAACCGATAGTAATTAAAGGCAATGCACGCAGGCAAGATCAGGCCCTGCAAAACTGATAGTAAGTCTCTACCAAAGGCAACACACAGGCAAGATCGGGCACTGCAAAATAATAATAAGTCTCTATCAAAGGCAAAGCACATACAAGATAGGGCCCTGAAAAACCGATAGTAAGTCTCTACAAAGGCAAGATTGGGCCCTGAAAAACCGATAGTATAGTCTAAGTCTCTACCAAAGGCAAGATTGGACCCTGAAAAACCGATAGTAAGTCTCTACCAAAGGCAAGATTGGGGCCCTGAAAAACCGATA
>JAHWFP010014425.1:2124-16928 GCA_023313725.1 Lithobius niger
GGGGGGGGGAGTGGGTCTGTAAACTTAATTCATGACCTGCCCCGTGCATAACACGGGCTTCCTCTAGTATGTAATATAACATTTCATTCCTTTAAATTGAACGTTACACAATTTTCCTCCGCTCCTCATCCGGAAAATAAAGAACACCCACAACGTCCCTGACTCCCCGCCCAGCTAGTCAGCCGGGCTACGTCACCGCTGAATTTTCCGTATAATGTCCGCAGTGACTAAATTTTAAACCGATTCTTTCCTTGGCTATTATTTAACTTAAAATCTTCGCTGTCGTCCAAATCCACAACAACGTCTGTTTTTCATGTTTAAATCCGTCAAAGACATTGCTACTGCCACAAATCAGAATTTCATCAGAGAATGACACAAACGCGAAGAACCCTCTGATCACAAAGCACATTATGCAAATCAAAGAAAGGCTACACATTACGTATAATGACAGAATTAAAAAAAAAAAGATTAAAAAAAACTCTTTTCAGGTGAACGACGTAATTTTTACATGATGAAGTTTCGTGATGTGCAGCAAAAAATATTGCCCGCAAACTTGAACAAAGTTATTCAAACGTGGCGACACAAAATTTGTATAAACCATTCATGAAGGCAAACTTTTCATTTAGCCCAACAATTTTGTTTTTCATTTCGAAAGTTAGGGACTGTACGATAAATTAGTTATACCACCCGGGGCGAACTGCATTGGGTTAATGAGCCAATGGGCAACATCCCTTACATGACCAATCCACTCAAACTACGTCTCGATGGCGTCGAGGCCGAATTTTTATGTATTTCTCACGGATTGACCATGTTTGGGATATTGTCCATTGCGTGATAAATCCAATATTTGAAGCATAATTTAATTATCACTCATTTGGCGCTACTCTCGTCTTTTAAGGTGCCTTAGTTCAAGAGGAGTAGAGATCCACGCACACACATTGTACTATTTTAATGATGATGATTATTTAATCATTAATGATTAAAACTAACTAAGAGCAGTTAAAACTGGTTAAAACGTTGCCGGTTAAAACCAAAAGAAATACGGTTCATTGAACCGTAACCGAACTTAAATTTCAAAAAAACCCAACCATAACCGGAAACTAAAACCGGAAAAAAAAAACGGTTCGGTACCCTGCTTTGACATTGCAGCAACTTTTGAAGTCATGTACAGTTCCGGTAAAAAAAAAATAACATTTTTCGTTATATCGAGGGTCATAATAAGAACCTTGGAGAAATTCAGTTATCTCGAAAACTACTGGACGGATTTTCATGAAACAAAGACTGAAATACTTATTAAATTGTCTACTGTATTTCTAACCTTATTAAATACTACGTTAACTTACTGAAAGTAATTGGCCGAGCGAAAAAAACTTGATATCTGATGTCTTGAAAACTGGTGAATGGATTTTCATGAAACAAAGACTGAATTGCATATTATATTTTGTTGCACGTCATACGTATACAAATATAGCATACATCATAACAATTAATCCAGGTTTGGTTTGATTCAATTCTTTCCAGTAGTTTATGAGATAGATTATTAGCTACCAACTCGTGTTGCTCGCTCGGCAAGTTATATTTGGATACTTACCATTTCATGTAATACGCATAGAAATATAGCTGATATCAAAATACACAACCCAGTTTTTGTTTCATTCAATTCTGCCCAGTAGTTTTTGAGATATCAACATTTCCGTTCAGAGTCACATACATTATTCCTCCACTCTTCCGTATAACGAAGGCTTTTTTTAAACCGGAACTGTACACCAGCATTAATATTGTCCCCCGACTCATGTATTGTTTATGCACGTGTGATTAACCTACTGCCAGTTCCGAGTGGTCAGATCTTTTATCAAGCCTTTTGCTTACCTGGTGATGAGGCACAAATCATTGTGTAAAACTCAGCAAAAAATTAGCGGACCGCAGTACATTCAATAAAGATTTTAATTTTCGAGCATTTGTACAATGTTTACACTTTTTGCCAAGATTCCCTAGAAAAGAGCAATTACAAATTATGAACGGAAATTTCAATTTATATCATATTTTCCAAATCAACTTTCTTTAATTTGAACAGCGCGTATACACTAAAAGATACGAACAGTTAGGCAGCAGTTTTTGTTAAGCATTTGCGTTGTATTAAAAAAGATAATTGTAAAATAGTACGTAGCGCGTTACCTTGCTACATTTGGATACGCGTAACATTTATGGAATTCTCTGCCATAGTTTTATGGCTTTGTTTCGTGGACGAATTTCACCTGTGGTTAATCTAAGTGTAACACCAATCATCCTACCATCAGCACCTCCGACCCACCTCGGAGAGCAAAAATTGCCATCAGTTGTAAGTACTTGGTTTCCAGTATATTTTTCCATCCACTGCCCACCGATTTCTGCCACTCGGCGTGTGTTGTCTTCTTGTTCTTGTCCAAACGGAGCAGCACTACCTCCCTCGACACGGAAAAAAAGGCCAGCGTAATCTTGACCAACATCTTTCCAAGTTGTCTGTGGCCAGAGATCGGAAGGAGGTTGTTGTCCAGGCAACTGCACATACACGAATCCCAGGGGAACTGGCAAAAAAAATGGTAATTGATTTTTAGTCTCGAATTTGCTCTTATTAGTCCTTTTAACCTATATTGCTTAAAACTAACTGCTAAAGAAAACATTTGATGGCACTGCTTGTAATGTGAGGAACAAACAAGTCACCCACACCAACGTCATTTCGTCCTTTTTATTTTTTAACCGTTCCATGTTTTAAACTATGTGAATGTTTACTTTAAACTCATAATTAGTTTTCTATTATTTTGTGTTTTAAATGCTTGCAATATTTTTAAATTCTTTAGTTTTAAAGTTTTTAAATATTTTTCAGTTTTAATTTAATTTTTTTTAAATTTTTCAATGAATTTTAAATTATTCAATTTTAATTTTTATGTTAGTTTACATTTTTCAATTTTTTTTTAACATTTTCACATTTTTTATGCATTAATTCCAAAACAGCCGCCCAATTTAAAGACGGATCTTATTGTACATCAACAACAACCATGTGCATTCATTAATTTAATGTTTCTAGCTACGAAATTGAAATTGAAAAGAATTCGGGATCTTCCTAGAGGCAGACACATCAGGTTAGAAACAGAGTATATTCAGACAGCCATTGTTTGTAGGACTCGCGTATATACTAAACAATGGAAATCTCTATCTATTTATATATATATATAATACGCTTAGGTTGGGCAAGCAAATTAATCATTATCATTATGCACTACAATGAAAGTAGGGCGAGCGACCGACAATGACAAACAAAGGGATGTGGCCTGTAACATTGACACATTGCTTTAATAATGCTAGCTCTTAGAGCAGACTTGAAGAGTTTCAAAGTTGGTTGAGTAACAATCACTGCATGCACGACCGTTGTTGGGTTTATTGGGCTTGGTATTAGAAAGGAGAAACGTCCTCCACTGAAAATAGACATTTACTTCCACAACACAAATCAGCAGGGGTTCAAAGGGAGGGGGAGCAGGGATGGGGATATTCAGACCACACAATAGGGGAATCCGGGGCTCACTACAATGTTACGCTCTAGTATGCAGGAACCGGCTGGCCTGGCGTATGTTACGCCGGGGGTACAGCTAGTACACACATGATTGATGTACGATTCGTGTGAACACTGAATACGAGGTGGCGTTCCTTCCCGGAACATTAGCACTGGTCCTGCGGACAACACAAACGTTACTAATATTATGAATTACGTTCAACAAGCTGGATTTGTCAGTGTACCGAACAACATTCTGGAATATAAGAGGAATGTAATACACGCCGACAATAGCTTTGTATTTTTGTGCGTTAGGCGAATTGGTTACAGTTGTAGGAGCACTTGATTTTTTAAATCAACAAAATTGCATTGTCTTAGTTGGCCGGTGATAGCTTTTTTTTGCAAATAACTACTTCAATTTGACTAAAGTAAACTTGAATGGCACATGCCACGTCATAGAAAGCTATGTTTTGAGCCTATTCCCGTTATTTTTGGTAAGGTAGTTTTACGTGTAGACAGGACCGGCCAAAGGCACGTCCCCTGAAGAAGAAGAAAAGAAGTGGAAGAAGTAGTTGCCTATTCTGCATCTTTGTTTCTTTGGTTTAGTCTAACCAAAATAAAATTTCAAATTTTTTATACTGTTAGAAAGCCTATTATTATTCGAGGCTAGACTCAAAAGATGATCTTTACCAATAAACGTCATCAATTCAAAGAGGCTGGTTTACTATTTTAATTATTCTCCTTTACGTGACACATTCCAAGCAGAGAAAACAAGTAGCTACAGCGACTACCTAGTCGCATCCGGTCTTCTGTACAGTTCCGCCATTACCAATGGTGAGGTGCACACCTCTGTAACGCATTGCAACAGCTATCTCTAATATATAATTTAAAAGCAATAACCATCAGAATTGATGGTTAAAAATGTGTTAGCTTTTTAGCTTATTTTACATTTTAGGCGTAATTGTCAGCTTTCAGGTCTAATTTTTGCCTGCAGCTTTAATTTAGTAAGTAACAGCTAACAAAGATTTAAATTGTATAGTAAGCCTATTCATTGTTGCAACACGGTGTGCCTCCGGCTCACATTTACAGTGTAACAACGTAACACGTAACATAGCCTATGCAGATCAGTGGTAGTAGGGAAGTGACGGGAGAGACGCTGTTGATTAAGCCAGCAGCGACTCGTAGCAACTTGATGTTGCCGTGGTAACGTGATTTTAGGTCTAATTTTTATTTTTAGGCTTAATCTTTTTAACTGCAGTTTTAATTTTGCAAGTAGCAGATATAATGGAGAATTTTGTTTGACGGTAAGCCTATTCATTCACGCAACAATGTGACGAGACTATTTTATACGAAGCTAAAATGCTTTTGTTTTTAATGCTGCGTGTTATCCTTAGGATTTCAATACACGATCAAATATTATTATTTAATTTAGTTACATCGAAAGAAGTCTATTAGCTATAAGGAAGTAACGATGTTTTAATTTGCCATGTTATTTAATTAACATTTGACACTGATTGTAACGTGGTAAACCGTGGTCGTCACTATCTGGTACCATTGCGAGGTTGAAAAAAGCGACGGACGGAAGGACAAAGTCATTGCAATAGTATTCTCGGCCAGGACGGCTGAACAGAAAACTAAAAAAAAAAAACACTTGGATGCTTGCACGTGTTTTTATCAGCTTGGGAATGCTAAACGTGATTGAGAAAACTAATCTATACTAAAACTAGGTCCGAGTGGTATTTGCAATGGGAATACCACGTTGCAATAGAAACAAGATGGAGGGACTAAGGCAGAAAAAAGGCAAGATGGCGGAACTAAGGCAAAAATGCAAGATGGAGGAACTAACGCGAAAAATACTAGATGGAGGGAGGGAGCTATAAAATACAAGATGGCGACACTAATGTGAAAATTAAAAGATGGAGGGAATAAGGCGAAAAATACAAGATGGTGGGACTAAGGCGGCAAACACAAGATGGCGGGACTAAAACGGCAAACCCAAGATGGCGGAACTAAACAAAAAATACAAGATGGCGGGAGTAAGGCGGAAAATACAAGCTGGCGGGACTATGGTAAAAAATAAAAGATGGAGGCACTAAGGCGAAAAATACAAGATGGAGGGACTGTGGTGAAAAATACAAGATGGTGGGACTAAGGTTAAATACACAAGATGGTGGGACTATAGGCGAAATAATTGACCAATTGTAATTCTACAAGCAGTCACTTAGCAGTGGTACTATACGAAATGTAATACCTCTAGAGATATGAAAGTATTCATGATTTTTTTTCAAACCGATAGCTATTTAGGCAGGCACCAACTTCCTGAGAACGAAACACAAGCGAAGTTCTCTGCTATTATCTACCGATATCCACATCTCAGCCCTCTTGTAACAATACAAGGATGCAGGAACACAACAATGGACGGGGGATGAGAACTAGAACTGAGAACACTCGATTCAATAGACTGATTGATTGCTTTATTCGAGTCTAAAGACCGTAACGTCATACACTCGTAATCTACTTAGCCTACTTAAATCTAACTTAAAAACTATACAGAGGAGACACAACCATTCCACCATGTCACGTAACTAACATTATCAGCTATACCATTGATTCACAAAAAGTACATTTTGGAACGAAGGGGGGCCAACAACAACAGCATGGCCACTACAAAAACCTCCCGGTGGCTTTACAAAAACCCAAAACTGCAAACAAGGCATGTTTCTCCACATGTGGAGGCACCCCTAACACATCCCGCAAGTTAACACCCACGACACTGAGTGGGGGGCATCGGTGGGTGACCCACTGACGGCAATAAAAGAGAAATAGACCTGTATGCTGACAACAATGAAAAAAGGCCGTCCGAAGCCGTAATAGAACACATTACGCAAAAGAAAACGTTTTTTTTTACCTTTCTCCCTTGCATTGTTGGACTACTCCGTGCATTACATCATTATTGGAGTCGCGTGCTTCTTCATTGTCGGGCAGAGATGCGGACATCGGTAGATAAAAAAAAGTTGTCGCCTGCTTCCCTCGTGCAAAGAACTAACAATCGCTCGGGCCCTCGATATTGTTAGTTCTCAGCACTCGGGAATCAGGCGATAACCTATACATAAATAGCATGAGGGTTGAACAAATTGGATAACTTTCAACACCTTGAGAGTTTTTCTAATATGGGGAATCGCCATGAAGAATTACAGTGAGAATTTTTATTTTCTTTCTGCATTCGACCACCATCTTAAACTATAAAACCACGACTTGCATCGAAAAGACCATACCAGACATTTGTGCTTGAGTAATTATGCAGATCGAAGCTTTCGTCGTCGTAGATTGGTCACCAACAAACAAACCATGAGTTTTAACCGTATATCTCACTGACAAAAAAATGTTTGCTTGCATCGAGTTATGATTGTATAAGAAAAAAAGATGTCACTTTCGTTAATCTTCGGTCTTTTACGTGCGCTTAAAGCTGCTTCTCACCAAGATGCGTTTAAATTGTGAATCAGCGGCATAAAAATGAGGTTTGGACCTACTAATACGAAATACCAACGCTGACACCAACGAAATTATAGGTTACATGACGAAATGCTATGGGGGATAGTATCGTTACCCAAAAAACCTGTCCTCCTGTCTGGTGTTTTTCAATTTTTGCAGGAGGTACAGATGTATGACAAGATTTAGATTAGGGGTTTGCATAATATCTCTGTAATGTGTGGTGCAGTGGCAACCCGGACCACTGCACTGTGACTGAGGTTGGCGCTAATGACCAAGCTGTCGACGCGCCATTAAGCCTCATCCCCCTCCCACAAAAAAACGTAAAACATCGTAAATTATGAGCATCGTAATATTGTAAACATCAAAAACATCGAGAACATCGTAACCATCAAACACATAGCAAACATCGATGGGGCTAGCATACTCAAAGTTTTATGTTAAAACTGTTAACTGTGAATACTTTGTAAATAAAAATCTGATATCTAATCGTATTGTGGAAGAAAATCACAATTCCACCTGCTTTTATGAAATCTATAATTTGTGCGTTTTAGTGCTCAACTTGTTAACATCAAATTTAAGTTCTGGGCCTTCTGGGTCTACGTACGCCCTACTCTGGAGTATGCGAGCCAAGTATGGTCACCCACTCTCTTAGGAGACATTGATAAATTTGAACGTGTACAGCGCAGGTTTACCAAGGGGTTACCCGGTTTCCAAAACCTTCCTTATGACATTCGTCTAGAGCGCGCGGGCTTGGAGTCGCTGGAGTTGCGCCGTCTTCGTGTGTATCCGCTTCTTACCTACAGGATTGCCCACGGGTTCCTTTTTGAACTTTATTCTTACAAGGCCACACGTGGGCATTCCTTTAAGTTGGTGGTCCAGCCAGCTCATACCGAGTGTCAAAGAATTGGTCTGGAACTCCCTTCCCCAGAATGTGGTCTCTGCTCGTTACCCTCACCACTTTAAGACCTTACTCAGGGCCTGCAATCAGCAAATTTTCCTTAAGCTCAAGGTCTATCGCTGACTTCGTTTAACCACGGAACCACGGAACTTGCCCTTCTGTCCTCCCAAACACTATCGTGGCTAAACCAGCATTATTATTCTTAATCTGAAAAGGAGTTTTTTGCTAAAACACGCACATTATTGGTTACATTGAAGCACTCGAAGTATTATGACTGGTAATCCGGTATACTAGCTGGCAGAATTTAAGGCCTATCAGGCAGATCTGATTCCAAATTTAATTGGAAAGGAGTTTCGTGCTAAAACACGCACATTATTGGTTTCATTGAAGCACTCGAGATATAATGACTGGTAATTTGGTATACACTAGCTGTTAAGGCTTGTCACGCAGATCTGATTCCATCTTTAATTAACTTTGGGACCATGTACCGGTGGATACTCTTCTTTAGTCTTCTGTACAGCCGTACCGTCTGAGAAGACTATTCCAACGACTTTGTCCATCCGTCCGTCCGTCGCTTTTTTCAACTTCGCAACGGTACCAGACATTGACGACCGTTGTTTACAACGTTAGATTCAGTGTGAGAAGTTAGTTAAATCACATGGCAAATTAAAACATTGTTACTTCCTTATAGCTAATAGAATTCTTCGAGGTAACTAAATTAAATAATAACATTTGATCGGCGAATTAAAATCCTAAGGTAACACTCAATAAAAACAAATGGATTTTAGCTTCGTTCAAAATAGTCTCGTCGCATTGTTGTGTTGCATGAATGAATAGGCTTACCGTCGAACCAAATTCTCCATTAGGCCTCTGCTACTTACGAAATTAAAACTGCATTTTTAAAATTAGGCCTAAAAAGGAAAATTAGGCCTAAAATCATGTTACCATGGCAACGTCAAGTTGCTACGAGTCGCTGTTGGCTTCATCAACAGCGTCTCTCGTAACTTCCCTACTACCACTGATCTATATACGCGTATACGTTACGCATTACGTTGTAACTCTGTAACTGTGTGCCTGTAGGCGCACCGTGTTGCAAAAATGAATAGGCTTACTATACAATCCATATCGCCATTAGCGGCTACTTACGAAATTAAAACTGCTGTTTAAAATTAGGCCTAAAAGCTGAGAATTACGCCTAAAATGTAAAATAGGCCTGAAAGCTAACGAATTTTTAACCGACAATTGTGATGCCTACTGCTTTTAGATTTGTTTAATAGAGATAGCTGTTGTAGTGCATGGTAGAGGTGTGCGCCTCAACATTGGAAGTGAAGGGACTGTACAGAAGACCGGTGCGACTAGGCAGTCGCTGTAGCCGCTTGTTTAAGTATCTATCGAACTACATTAACCGTTCAAAGAAACTATATCCTGAAGGATAAGCACCCATGGGTGGATTGGTATGTTTCTTATGCTTCTTGCAAATACCAATCACGATTATCTTCCGGTTGCAGTTCCTTTAGCTCTCATACCTAAAGTGTACTTGTTAGTTTTATGTAATACTAGCTAGACCCGTGCATGCTGCACGATTATAGAATTTCCCGAACTTAGCTTCTCCCGGTGTTTTGTCGTGTGTAGGAAAGTAACTGGCGTTGTCAATTTCTCCCCCACCCCTCCCGTACACGTCTACCCGCTTCCGTGCCCCCAACACCCACCACACCGAATTGCACCCCCTGCCACACTCTCCCAGTGTGGGGTCTGTACCTCCCCGGCACCTTAGGTGTTTTGGCTTTGGTTTTAATGTATCCCCCTCCCCCACATAGCCTACGCCTCCCCACCTCAGAGAATGCCCTCCTCCTCCCCCCGAAATGTGACAGTCTGTCTCCTACCCTTCTTTCTCGTTTTCTCTCACTTGTCATCCTTCCCTGGCCGGAAGTCGGGACATTTGCACGGATGTTTTGGTGTAGCACCGGAAAAGTCACAATGAAGTTTGAATGAAGTCTAAAAAAAAACAATCACTGAGAAACCCAGCATTCAGTAAGCAAGTTAAGTCCGCTCATCAGCGAAAGTCAAAACTTCGACAATGGCACACTCCACAACAAAATGCGGTACATTGTCGTTATCTAATTTGTTGTAATTATAATTGTTGATTATTTACCGAGTATGAACGGTGACGCACGCAATGATTGTTGCTGCTTGCTTTGAAACAATTCAGCTCAGCTCAGAAAGCCTAAATCTACGAAGCAAATAAGCTATCTTTTATCTTTAATAGCTGCCAATTTCGAGGCCTGACCTCTCGCACTACAGTGAAAAATCATATATTAAAAATAGTGACATTTTGGTAAGTCGTTATTATGGCTTTGCAGAGAAGTCTACAATAAAGGATTAAAGAATATTACCGATTTTTAATGTATGGTTTGGCGTTATGCTTTTCATTTCCTTCTCCCACTCTTTTTATAATTACATTGCGTATTACTATTACTATTACTTTTTTATACCCGACCTTTTTAATAAATTACCCAAAAATCTTTTCTTCCTGACCAAGTTTGGTGTGATGAAAAAAGAAATAAAAAAGTGGTTAATCGGTAACTAAATATGTAAATGTTTGCTTGGTCAGCTTCACACTAACTAAAAATTTAACTAAAAAATACTAGGAAAAATTAGGAGAACCTCAGTAGTGTTTCTCAAATTACTAGTTCTCAAGCACTTTGTCCACACTTTTGCTATTTTTGTTATTACATATTAATTTATTTTGTAACAATATTCACATATGCTTTACTCGTAACTGTAATTTTTTCACTTTGTTTTGATGTTCTTTATTTTTTTATGTAATTTACACTAATCATTTTCTATTTTGCTTGCTTTTGTATTGCCAACCTTTCCATTTATTGATGTAACTTTACCATGTACACAAGTGCTTTTTGTGCTTCACGTGGTATTTTCCTTAGCCATAATATATATATTAAAAAAAAAAATTACTATTACTATTACTATTACTATTACTGTTACTATTACTATTACTATTACTATTACTATTACTATTACTATTACTATTACTATAGGCCAGTTGTAGCATGAACTTAGCCAAAACGAATATCTACGAATTAAACGATTATGTCGAAGATATGAAACCAACACTCCAATAGCCTCCTAGCTGAAAATATCTTCGTTACTGTTTTTGTCGACTCTTCTGGATAGCTTTAGACACCTTAGTCATCCATTACTATACTTTTATTCCCTCCTTCTGTAAAAATTCTGGAGAGGAAAGTTAGGTACAAAAAAAGTTACGCCAACGCCACAAAACAAAACAAAAAGATCAACGCTCCACCCGACCGAATACATGTTTCAAAATTTAGTAATTCGAAATAAAATCCAAAAAAAAATAGCTAAAGTGGACTATCGGGGCAAATCGGGAAACTATTTTTGCAAAACTACCTCCCTTTCAGTTAAATGTTTACCATCCATAGACTAGGCCAATCTTACCTGGATTTGCCGTTAAACGGCTGATCGCATCACGGTGTTGTTGAGCTTCTTTCATTAGTTGTTGTTTCGCATCACGGTGTTGTTGAGCTTCTTTCATCAGTTCTTGTTTCGCATCATTCAGCCTTATTTCCGCCTCTAACTTGTTTTTCTCAACTTCAAGTTTAAGGCCCATGACAATATTTTGTAACGCAGATACAGACCAAGGTTGATTCCTCTCACACACGATAACATTTCTCTTCTGACAGTTTGCCCTGATCCAAGTTCCAGTCTTGTAATCTCCTTCCCCCGATTCCATTTGAACGCAATTTCGTTTGAGATCAGCCACGACAATTTTTTCGCCCCAGTTTTTGTAAAACATATCCGTCCCATCATTCCATCTAAAACCATTGTCGTCATTAAAATCTAAACCCAACCAAACATTGTCTACTACTCCATTGTCTTCAAACAGATACTTCTCCAGAAACCGTTGTTTTTCTTCGGTTTTGACAGTTACGAGTTTTGGAACATCCGCAGCGCGGAATTCGCTGGCCAACGACTGGCAGGTTCTTTCCCCATCCTTCTTAGTCTGAAAACCGGCGGAAGTAACCAATTTGACACATTTTTCGTTTTTGAATGGCACCCAATCTCCACAGGAATTCTCGGAAGCATTAGCCAACCCTAGGAATCAAACGTTAGAAACATTTAGAAACAGAGAACACCAGTTTCCTAAATAAAAAAGAATTAGTAGTTTACAAAAAGAAATCGAAAACAAAATTATTGCAGTCCTCTTTGCAAAACGAAACAAAAAATGCAACTCAGCGAATAACATACGCCTACGTACACAAAAAAAAAAAAAAAAATTACGATATAAAACATAAAAAAAATGCGAAAATGTGATTACTAAACAACTTCTACGCAATGAAGACACTGAGGAACGAAATGAAAGTTTAAAAAAAACCTCATCCTCCCAAAAAAATGAGATTTTACCAATACTGACTAAAAAAATAAGGTAAAAAAAATTAGGTAAGCAAACATACAGCAGTATCTGAATTTATCAGGATCTCATGAAGCCAAGGGGATTAAAAAAAATTTTCAAGTGAATAAATTAGTAAATTTGTTTAAGAAAGCACCAGCTTTTTGCCCCTATTGTTATGGTAAATTGCCAAAAAATACAAAAAAATTATAATTATTCGTTTTTATTTACTCGTGTGGTTTTCTTGTGCTTGGTGTATAGCTCTATTTTAAAGGTACATTCCTGTTTGTACTATAACAGCCACGCGCTGATCTCCTTCGCCATGTTACCGACGCACCGTTTCACGACACTCGGCGAAGTAATACAAGGCTAACTGAGATATTAGCTCCATTTCTCTCAGTGAGGAACGCAGCTACCTTCTCAGTTGGCCTTGGGCCTAGTAGACGAAACAGCATCTACGCGAAAACCGAAAAGATTTTCGTATTTTAACTTCACACTTTATAATTTTTTAAGCTAGTATCATATAATTTTTCTTCGGCGTTCTATTGGCATAAATAATAATGATTTTTAATAAAATTATCGGACCGTTTGCCTACTTTCATGAGTCGTGTATAGAAAGTAACGACGCCATTACTAGCATGAGGATCTGCTGCGCATGGACATTGAGGGGGAAGTGGCTTCAGAATACGTGACACTCTCTGCACAGTCCCCTAGATGTGTAGTAGAGACGGACCGTTTAAGCTAGCATTAGTCTTTTAGATTTTTCATCTTATGGTAATTATTAGCAAACGATTAAAAATTAGTACATGCACACACACGTTACGGCAAGGTAAATATTAGCAGGATGCTATTAAATTAGTTCCCAATATTCAACGGAAAATCTCCCAGACGCCACATTTTAAAACGGATTTTTAGCAATGGATTGACTAACGGGAAGTAAATAGACCTTTTGGGCCGTACTTGATAGGGAGGATCGAGAAAAATGGCCTGGGAGTAATGTACCTTTAATGTACATTAGGTGGAGCTTTGGTTAAACAATAACAGTACTTGTCATACATTTGACGAAAAATAGCTAACTGTTGAAGAGCTAACTAATTAGACTGAACAAATTCTTCTAAGGGAAGCTGGGGAACTTTGGGATTAAGTTAGGGTAAAGAGGCTTGTTTAGGTTGGGGGGGGGGGAAGCCTAACTACAATTGGGCCTACTGGAGGCCTAAAGGCCAAAAATCCCCCTAACTAGACCTAGCAGGGGTTGAAGAGGACTAGAGGCAGGAACCGGAAATTAAATCACAAGGCATAGATAATGTCCACCTATGTAAGAATAGACACACAAGACTAAGATTGGCCATTGGCCCCAGCAAACATGCAAGTAACAAGATTTGCGACAACATTCCAGTATTGTCGTTTGGAATAATAAATGTGTGTATATTTTGTTGTTGTTAGTGTCCATTACCTATGGCTCAGTGTCTTCGCGGTGGATTACTTAGATGCAAATAAATAAATAAATAAATAAATAAGATAAACACATAATTGAAAAGTTAGACTTTGGTGCCTGGACAGTCCCAGGCGAAAAGAGCTCAACAAAATATTAAATTTTATAGCTTTGTTTGCCTTTAAACAAAATTTTATTTTATTTATGGAACTACCCACGGGGCAGAGGGTCACATTCAGGTTTTTATGCTCAATTCCAAGTCCGTCTCTACTACACATCTAGGGGACTGTGCAGAGAGTGTCACGTATTCTGAAGCCACTTCCCCCTCAATGTCCATGCGCAGCAGATCCTCATGCTAATAATGGCGTCGTTACTTTCTATACACGACTCATGAAAGTAGGCAAACGGTCCGATAATTTTATTTTATTTAAATTTGATGCTCATTGTCCATCGTATAGTATCTTACCGAAATGTCCAATCGAACTGGAATTTTGTGTGTAGTTAGTCGGCAGCCATTGAATGACCATGCCGTCCCGTCCGTTTTTCAAACCATTGACATGGTGACTTTCAAATAACAACTCTGCAAATGATGTAGAAATAAGAATGAAACAGGATGGCAAGCCGATGGTTCAACAATTTCTATATTTGTATAAATTTCTGTATTTGTAGCCACCAGGGATTTGGCGTCTCGACGCTCGCACGTCCCACGTATATATATATATATTGAAAGGGACGAAGGGATTTCTTAGGCTTAAAAAACCGTTGTTTTCTCCAATCCCTTATGCTGCTTAGGTTGTAATTGGAAAATAAAGATTCCACTTGATCAAAAATGTCAGCAACTGCCAACAAATCGACAAAAATCGCGCGTTTTAGGCCTAAGAAATCCAGTCTAATAGCATTGGCTTCAGTAAGACGCTCTTCTTTTCCCCCACCAGTGCACCTTGCAGCTAACCTAGTTACTGGCTCCACCATAGAGTTATATACAATAATACTACGTCGTGTCACTGCCCTATAGAGCAGTGACACG
>JAHWFP010014426.1:0-14265 GCA_023313725.1 Lithobius niger
TACAAAACAGTATTAACCAAAGGCTTCATAGTAAATTATAGTTACAGTATTTTTTTAATAGTAATAATAGTTTATTACGAAATGACGGCTTTAAGTTCATTTCGAAACTTGTGAAAAGCTGAGACATACATAATTTACAGTCAATCCGTCAATAATTTACATTTGGGCTACAAACAATAAAAATATTTACTACAATGTATAAAAAAAACAGCATAGGCTACGTTAAAAGTAAATTAAAAAAATTAAAAAATTACTTAAAAAACAAAACAGAAGCCACACAAGTACGGTAAAATATGGTAACTGCAAAACATCAAATAAGAATTTTTTTTTAAATGATGATAATTAACTAGCACGCAACTTATATATAAAAGCATTACAATGAAGTTAAGGAATGGTTAAATTTTTTAAGTTACATTCCTTAACTTCATATGTATCATTTTACTTCCTTTCTAATTTTATTTTTACGAAGTTTTAGTAGGTTAAATGTATTCCAAAAGCCATTGTTTCACTTTAACTTTCGTCTCACTGATATTAGTAATTATAGATCTTAGAAAAACTTGTTAATTTCTTCGGAATTCCTTCAAGATGAGATTAAAAGCCAATCTGATGAAGTCTTAGTTGGTCAGTTTATTGTAATTTTGTATGTGTTATGAAAGTAATTTTGTTTCAAACATTTCATAGTCATTCAACCAGATTTGTAAATTTTTCCACAACAAATACATTTTAATAAATGCTAATGCAATTTTGTAATTGCTTTCTCCCGCGTTAATTAAACCGTCCTTTCAAGTAGAAAAAACAATAAAAGTGGCTATCGTCTATTGTGTCCTCCGCACCACGTTTATATTTTCTGGGAATTCACTTGTGTTTTCAGTAAGTTCCGTGCTTTTTGTTGTCTTTACAGTCATAAGTCCGCTGCTTTATCGATACGTAAACGTCAAATGAACGACTCAGATACGTTTAAAGGACGATTTTACACAATTTAAAGTTCTTCTGTTTTTTTTTTATTTGCATTTTGTTCGATTTTCGGCCAGAGCTTATCGTCTGCCGATTTTCTTTCCATTAAAATATGGATTTTACCTCTTATGACTGGTAAACAATTTTTTTCCCTTATGTCAAAAGTGTTTTGGTAGTGTAAATTCGAAATCAACACAAAGGTTTTGACTTCAGTCTGCAACCATCAGTCAAAATTTGGATCCTTAGAATCTTTAAACACTATCGGGTGCACGGGTAGCTGAGAACGTTAGATTCTATAGGTGTCCTGGTCCCAGCTGTACATCTCTGTCTTCGTACAGACCCAGGTTCGATTCTGGTGATGGGAAGTGTATATGTACGGTTTTTTCTCCAGTTGTTTCCCGCCCGTTGCACGAGGGTTTCCTTCGGGTACTCCGGTTTCCTCCCTCATGCGGCAAAAAACAACTGTAATAATGGTGGTTTCCACTTAACATCTGCCGCCTGGGAATTTGGGTGGGTGGATGCCCCGTCCATCGTCTCTTTCTATTTCTATTTCTATTATTTTCTAATAGGCTATTTGGCCCTTTATTCCTTGGGTCGGCTCCCGGGTCTGCCGACCAGATCGTTCGTTAGCTGAGGTCTGCAGTAGATGGTTTAGCTCTGTCACTATGTTTAGGAGTCGTATACTTAATTCAGTAATATTAATAGGACATATCCCTTCCTACTGTAAACATCCTACTGGAAACAGCATTTGTAGCCTTTTCATAGGAAAAAGTGGATGTAGCAAAACCGTTTCTCACGAGGGGAAAAATAGGAATATGAAAGCCTTTGCAACATCTACACGCGTCTGAACTAATGTTGCAAAACTGAGCCATACAGGAAAGCCAACTGGGAGGAACGTAGGTATGTACCTTTAACTTACGTTAAAGGGCAATTGCATCCATTTTGACATGCATGTTTTACTTTTGGATCACTTACACAATAACTAAACACAAGAATTGCGGTAAGCCGATATTACAATTTAATTATTGCATCACCAAAACACGATACGGAGACCGCCATTGTTAATGCCCACAGATGTCACTTAGGCTATCGATTTCGACCCGAGCCGATTGAGATAGCTCTGTTGGCAGTGAGAGCTCAAATGTCCGACGGCCTTAGCTTGCACTACTGTCGGCGGCCAGCTAAGGCCGTCGGACGCTTGAGCTCTCACAGCCAAAAGAGCTATCTCAATCGGCTGCGAGTCGAAATCAATGACACCATCTGTCTGCATTAATTTCTACGCGTTCTAGCAAAACAATGGCGGTCTCCGTATCGTGTTTTGGTGATGCAATAATTAAATTGTTATATCGGACGTACGTAACGTATTCTTACCGCAATTCTTGTGTTTAGTTATTGTGTAAGTGATCCAAAATTAAAACATGCATGTCAAAATGGATGCAGTTTCACTTTGATGTATTGTCAATTTTCTGAAAAAAACAAAATATAATAAAAAATTACAAACAACTACCCCATCAAACTTAATAATTATTGCATACCTAACTATATTACGCGAGTATATAGGCTCATAATTTTGGCTTTAACAGTTAAACCTTAAACCCACGTTAAACCTTCATTTTCACAAACCACGGATAGGAATTGCTAAAATTTTGCTGAATGATAATTAAAAGTAAATAAGGAAAGAAATCACAAGGTAAAGGGTTAAAGGCGCAAGCAGTCTGCATTAAAGACTGGCCTTGTGAGGATACACAATACACTAGTCTGAGAAAGAAAGAAAAGACAACTGCCCCGACTGGGACTTGAATTCAGGACATCCCGTTTACTAGCTGGGCGCTCTAACCACTGCACTACCGGGGCGGGTACTATGGCTACAGCCTCCAGCCGAGCTAAGTAGCTGTTCAATCTTTCGCAGTGGTGACCTAGAGATCACAAACATTCATACAAGGAGGGAAAGCAACTTTGCTTCTTGGCCTCCACACTAGAAATAATGCAATAAGTAAATAAAGAAAGAAATCACAAGGTAAATGATTAACGGAGCAAGCAGTCTGCATTAAAGACTGGCCTTGTGAGGATACACAATACACTAGTCAGAGAAAGAAAGAAAAGACAACTGCCCCGACTGGGACCCGAACCCAGGACATCCCGTCTACTAGCCGGGTGCTCTAACCACTGCTCTAATTAAAAGGCTGTTTAAGCAAAAATGTAAAGTATTTTATAATTTTCTAACTCATTTGATGAATTTTGAAACTATTAGTTGCATAATCGAACTTCCTAGCGTTGCATTGTCCGTGTTAAAAAAAAAAAGTTACAGTAATGTGCAAATTCTCACGTTGAAACGAACGCCGTAAAAAAAAACCATTTCGGTTGTTACTTATATTTCTACGACGCTGTTTCAAAAAAAAAATAATCTTAATGCGAGCTTTATTTATTTTTTTAAATAAGCTTTGCGGTGTATTACGCGTAATCCGAACTCTATAGCGCTTTTATTTCGACGGACATTTTTTTTTATGAGCGCGACGGTGCGCCGTAGCTTTTGTTGGGATTTGGTTTCGGTTTTAGGATTTGCATTTTAACATTGATTCTATTTCGTGTTCGTAGCTGCATAGGGTAGGATGGCGTGTGGGAAAGAGGGAGGAAGTGGGGTGGAGGGAGAAGAAAATCTAGGGGGAGCATTTTCGTTTGCGCATTTGGCTCGATCGAAACAAAGCTTAAAGCCTCTGGTGGCTACTTTAATCTTTCAGTGAATGAAATTTTATTGCGTTGAAATAATATTGGTGGGAAAAAAATGATTTCAATTGTCCCTTCTGATTCAAATAATGGGAAACTCTGGATTTTGGACATCTAAACGACCGCTAGATGACCCTCTATTTAGCCCTATATCTCGAAACTACGCTTCGACAAAAAGTATTTATTTAAATTTCAAATGTTTAGATATATTTCGAATTTAATAAAGAGGTGATATTTAGCAAAACTGTCGCAAAATGAGTGGTGCCATTTCTGAACTAAGAGATTGTCGAACTAAGAGAATTTTACTTTTTATCATGTAGTTCGTCAATTTCATCAGATAGCAACTCTAGTTTGTTGAAAATGTTGCTAAATATTATCCCCAGCAAAAAATGTAGCATGATTTTACCATGGTTTTAAACACTTGGTAAAGTTAGACAGTTTTACCATAGTAACCAAGCTTTAAATGTGTTGCTGTCCTTTTCTGGACTTGGTAATTTTTGGTCAACAAATTGGTGATTCAGAGTTTTGTTGCAACAATACCCTCCCGCTTCATACTTGGCCTAATGTATTGAATAGAACTGAATTGAATTGAATTTGAACTTATTTGAGTCCAAAGACCTTAGAGTCCCAAGAAGATCAAGATGTTTCAAGTAGCTCTTACGCCCTCTAACTCCGTTAATAATGTAAAACGGAGGTGAATATCCGTTTCTTCGATTCCCATTTCGCTGAAAATGTTTCCCTTTTCGCCGAAAATTAAGCTCTGATTAAAATCCGGTGAAAGGGCAATTCCCGTTTTGCCGAATTAAATAATTTTTAAATAATTTGACGGGAGAAGAGTTAAAGATGCTCTGATGTATGAGGGTAGCAGTCATACACTGATGGGTTCAACTAAGGCATAGTAAAGACTAGGAACAACTGTGCTGTAGGCTAACATTTGAAGGACTTTAATCAGTAGCTTACAAGGCTTTATATAAGGTATGTCACATGACATGTGGTCATGTGATACTGGTATGGCAACAACATTGTATGGATAGACTGTATTAACTATGGAGGTATATTAGGCTGTGAATGGGTTTACATTAACCCTTAAATGCATGAATTATTTTCTGATCCTTTTTTTTTAAGGACCATATGATAGTTGGGTCAGTCGGGGGTTTCGAACCAGCATTAGCAGGGTTTGGAGACGAGGACGCTGACCACTAGGCTGTTGCTGCTCGCTTTGCTCGGGGTCCCCGGGGACCCCTCACAAAGCTTGCAGTGCGAGTTGGGACTTAGTTTTTTCACGTTTAGTCAGCTGTTACCTGCAGGCAACCGTATGCAACATGGGGTTAAAACTTAAAGGACTGCTATTGTAGTGTCTCTATGACGACACCACAGATGCATCCTTAATTGGTAGGAAATTGAGATTAGTTGCGGATTCTACTGTTATATGTTTAGTCGCAGCGAACGCGGAAGCGCGAGCGAGCCACGTAACTTGAAAATTCGGCGCAAGGGGATTCGGCGAAACGGGAATTCTCGTTTCACCTATGATTAAGACATTGGCTAAGATTCGGCAAAACGGTCAAACACCAAAACGGTAGCATTTGACCCCAAACAACATAAACCGATCTTGCAAGATTTTAAAATGTTTTTAATATGTTTTTGTTTTTACTCTGTTTATGTTTTTAATATTTTTTTAATGTTTTTATGTAGATTATGTATGAGTATTATCGGCTATAATACCACGAGTGCTTCTATGAAATCGATAATTTGTGTGTTTTAGCACGAAAGTCTTTTCCAGATTTAGTTTCCCGAGACCGGAGGTCGAGGGAAATTTGTTGGAAAGGAGTTGAGCGCTAAAAAGCACAAATTATAAATTTCAGAGAGCCACGAGTGGAATTCGGTTAGAGAATTTTTGTTCTTCTTTCCGCAAAACGATTCTCCGAAGTGATTTCGTTTTAGAGTTTCACTTTCGATTTGCAGGGGAATTATCAGTTATAATACCACGAGTGCTTGTATTAAATCGACAATTTGGATGTTTTAGCACGAAACTCCTTTCCAGTTTTAATTTCCCGAGACCAAAGGTCGAAGGAAATTTGTTGGAAAGGAGTTGAGTGCAAAAACACCCAAATTATACATTTAATGCAAGTACGAGTGGAATTCGGTTGAGAATTTTTGTTTTCTTTTCCCTAAACTATTTTCTGAAGGAATTTCGTGTTGGGATTCAGTTTCGATTTGCAATCTCGATTTCGACATAAGAAGTAATTTTGACTTACGGTGTTTAGTTTTTTTTATAATGTTTACCTTTTATGTTTTGTTGACGATGTTTAACTCTTATCTGTCGTAGCGTTAACATCCACCATCGCATTTCATCAATCAACCTGTAATTTCGTTCAGTACGGCATTGGCATTTCGTATTAGGCCTAACCTCATATTTGTTGTTTATACGCCAAATGAAAAGCACAAGCAGCTTCGTGCTTCCGGAAACACCCGACGATTAACGAAGCTAACGTCATTCCACCATCGGATTTCATTAACCAACCTGTATTTTCGTTCGCTTTGTCATTGGCATTTCATATTAGGCCTAACGTAATATTTATCTTGTTTATACGCCAAATTAAGTGTATCTTAACCGAGAAGTAGCTGTGTGGTGTTTCCGTAAAAACCCGACAATTAACAAATCTGACATCATTTCCCTAATAAGGGCATAAAACAAAGCAACGTCGTCTAAGTGAGATATACTGTATAGATCTGTGGTTCGTTTGTCAGCGCGCATTGACAAAAGCTTCAATCTGTATAATTACTGAAGGAGGAGGTCCGCTGTCGGTTTCGGTTTCGATGAGCCGGGGTCTTCCCAGTGTAATCCGACCATGGTCCTCATTGAGTGAAAAGAAAACGAAAATTCTCAGTGTAATTCGGTTTCGCTTTCGATTTGCCGGGGTCTTTTCAGTGTAAGTCGACCATGGTCCTCGTTTTGCGGAAAGAAAACAAAAATTCTCCTTTTAATGCTGGACAGGTGTTAGCGGATCCTAACAGTCCCTTCCTGTTTTCCATTTTCCTCTTTATGGAAATAAACATCTTTACTCTTACTCCTAAACAATTGTATCCAGTCACGCTGGACTTTATTTATGGGACGGTCCCTAATTTAGAACGGCTTAACTTGCCCTGACACCAAGCCATCTAATAGTCCCGGTTTTGGGATGATATTTTCAGCCCAGAAATTAGAAATTCTTTCTCCGATTCTTAATTCCAACCACATTTATGAGAACGCTACTCATATTTCAGGCGAGGCATATTATAAAATCCAACAAGAACTCAACCAGTGACGGACTGTCGAGTTCCAACTTTGGGGCAACTTACTAATATTTGAACGGATGAAGAGTTTGGAAACAATCCTACTTGGTGCTGCTGAGTATCTGTGAATTCTTCCCAGCAAAGGAACGTACAACTGTAAAGAAGCTCAGCTGGTTGGAAGGAGAATGTTTTATTTTTGAACTACGTGAATTCTTTTGATGTTTAAGGTAAGGTTTAGCTGAACCAAAGCCAATCAGCAAAGGAACACAATAGGTTTTCCTGTAAGGTTTCGGATTCTAGTGAAACCTTGCTGTTATTCTCAACCACTGCAACCACCCAAAAGAAAGAAAAACACTGCAAATATTAGAAAATTAGGTATTTAATGTCGGCTCCTATTATTAAGTCAGTTTTTAATAAAATACAGATTAAATTATTACCCAACTTGAAATATTTTGATACCTGAACATAGAAATAATAACATAAAACAGCTTTGTTTCGAAGTGCTTAGGTTATTGAGTAATACATTTCTTATATTGGCTAAATTTCAAACCATGTAGCTTGGAATTAACAAGATTTAAGTTTTAATTAATTTTTCAGTTTCCTTCTGTTAAATCTTTTTTCAGTTCGTCACCGTATTGATGATAGCCTACATGACGATTATTTTTTTAAATCTTTTTTCAGTGATGCTGTTTAATGTAGCAGACATCAATCATTAGCTTATAACATATGAAACACATTGTTTTGGTGATTGCAATGAGTGATGATGGCAGTAAGGTTTCACGTGACTTAACACTTCAGGAACGTTGTGGTATCTGAACGTTGTGGTAGCTTATTTGTGTCCTTTTCCTATTTTCACTATGGTTCAGTTAAATCTTACCTTAAACATCAAACGAGTTAATTTTTGTTTTCTAATTAGGAATAGGCCTACCACTTTATTCACGAAGTAATAAAAGAAATCGTCTAACTTTGCCTTCACGTTGCATGAAAACGCCCGCAATGTAGTGTGCCTGAAGGACATTACTGTCTGCCTAACTATGTTGGCAATGGGATCTTTTCCTAATAGCCATTACTTGAACGAGTGGTTTAATCTGCAGAGAGCGTTGTGTAGACATTATCCAAAAGTGTTACCTGAACGGAGTTGCTAGCCATCTAACAATCTTTAAAACAATATGCAACAACAAAACTGATCGTTTGAAGCCTCGTTACTCCAGAATAGCCCAAGTAATTGAAATGACTGTTTGGAAAAGGGCACACCACCGGAAGTGTCTCTGTTAAATGAGCTAAGAACCAGCTTTCTATATAGGACCAATGGTCTAGTCTCACAGAGTGCTGTGTAACCGTTTTTTTTTTAAGAAATCCACCAAGCTAAAAATGAAAATGACGATTCCAGCTCAAGTCCAGATCTCCGATATGACAAATCGGATATTAATAAATGTTGGTAATGTGTTGGCCAAGTCCAACAAAGCGTGTATATAGCCTACCAAATCTGAGCAGAAAATATCGAACGACGGCAGAAACATGAATTACCGAAATTTTGACTTTAACATTGGAGACCTATGTCAACTTTCTGCTGTCTTTACTAATAACACTTCAACATCTTATAATAAACTGTTGGATGACAATACAAACAAAAGTTACAACTAGCTGTACCCCCGGCGTAACATACACCGGTCTAGCCAGTTCCTTATCGAAATATTTTACTAGGCAGCATGAAATGAAAAAAACTCCGACGGCCCTTCCTGTCTTCTCCCCCTGGCCCCCTCTCCCCACATTCTCCCAGTGCATGGTCATATTTCCCCCATGCGTCTAGTCCCTAGTAACATCCTCCGCCCCCCGGTGCCCCCTAAATCCCCCATTGCGTGGTATGAATACCCCCCCCCCCTCGGTCCCTGCTCCCCATCCCTTTGAACCCCTGCTGTTTTGTTTTCGTAGGGAAGTCAATGTCTTTTTTGAATGGAAGACTCCACTGTTAGGTTGTGAATTGCCTGTTTTTCCATTCTGATACCAAGCACGATACACCCAACAACGATCGTGCATGCAGTGATTGTTACTTACCCATTTTTGGAAGTCTTCAAGTCGGCTCTAAGAGCTAGCATTTCGTTTGTGACTGATTGTTACAGGGCCCACCCGTTCACATTGTCAGGGGCTCGCTCTTTGTCTTTGCTTCCATGCCAAGAATGAACCTGCGCGATCTCTTGCTGATAGTTACAGGGCACAAACTATTCAACTCGGCTGTAATGGCCAGCATTATAGAAGCTGTATTTAGTTTGTTACTGATAGTTACAGATATTGTAAGTCGCTCGCCCTCTTTCATTGTAGTGCATGATGGTTTTGCTCAGTGCCACCGAAGCATGATGATTTTGCTAAGTGCCACCCAAGCCTATTATATATATATTTTGCATTTACGCGGTACTTTAGGGCCACGTGTTTCTAGCTACAACCCCCATTTTATGAAAAGACACTTCCCCAATAGGACTGTTTGCCTGTGTGCCCAAATTTAGATTTACCAACTTTCTCTAGTGAGCAGTACAGGCGTGTTTACACTACGCGAATTAACATGGGAGCCGTGGCCTAGCTGTAGCTGGCCAGCGACACAAAATCAACGACGTAAAGGATACGTTTTCAAACTTTAAAGCAACATTTGGACTGCCTTACAACCTTCCGCCTGCCTTATAACAGCCACGCGCCGATCGCATCCGTGCATTTATCATAACCAGGTCAACTGAGACAGTAGCTTCGTTCCTCGCAGTGAAGAATGGAGCTACTGTCTCAGTTGGCATTGCGCCTAATAGACAAGCCAGCGTGAACGCATTAATTGTGTCGTCAAAAACAGGAATGTTTCTTGTATTTTAAAATCCCAATTTATAATTTTCTAGACTAGTGTCTTATAATTTAGCTTCGGCGATCTTTTGGAATAATTAATTTTTATTTTTACTGCATTATTCTTTTAGATATTTGATCTCATAGTAATTACTAGCAAACGATCAAAATTAGTACTGCGCGCAAACAAATAAAACTTCAAGGTCATTGCTGGCGCGCAAAGGATCATATTCGTTCTGGAAGAACGTAAATAAAGTTCCCCAATGTTCAACAGAAAATCTCGTAGACGCCACATTTTAAAATGGATTTTTACCAAGGGTAAGACTAACGGTAAGTAAATAGACCTTTTGGGCCGTACTTGATGTGGAGGATCGAGAAAAATGGCGCTGGGAGGTATATCCCTTTACTGCTGAGGGCTCCTTCGTTACTGTATCCTACGCATCCGATTCGAACGATTTGTAAAGCTTTCTACCACATGCAGAATCTTCCCCAACTTCCTCCGCCTTTACTGGAGAGCTCAAATTTATTTTCTGATAAAATTAAATTGCATCATACAACAAATGATAAATAAATGTAGCTCCACTACTATGACTGAATAAAGATAAAATTCAGATTGAGGCGTTTATTTATCTGAGTTTGCCAGTGAGCCAGGTTATTTGTTTTGTCGGTAGATGGCGGTGTGACTCGCACTGCGGGTATGTCGTTGTTCTTTTGTTCGAGGAGTTACCCAAGATGCAACGTGCTCGCGCTTTCGAATTCGTCGCGTCACTAATTCCGTTTTCGTGATTTCGAAATAGGCTTATTCAAAAAACATGCGTGAAAGAATGGATGTAAAAATGTCTAAAATTTCTGTGCGAAAAAGTGTGAAAAAAAATGTGGTAAACTAAGGACCCCAGTAGCATCCCTGCTGCCTGTTAACCCTTCTAAGGACGGCAGTGTATCTAACCTGTCAAGGAACCTCCTCTAACAACGTCACGTAACCATCATGCACCTGCGGCAAATCCCTTTCGTTGGTTTCCATTACTCGGATTGCAGAAGAACCACTCGCAAGCTATTTATCAGATGGCACTCCTATCGCTTATGATGATAATGATAGTCCTCGCTCGCTTATGATATTAAGTAGTATTAAAAAAAAACGCTTAATCGTATAAAATATGGATGTAAGCCTTAAAAAACTAAGTGCTCTAGAGGAACAGACACAAGATAAAGACATGTAAGCCACCAGCATCGCACTAGTACGTGTAAAAGAATCTCCAGCGTCCCAAAAAACAAACTGGAGATTCTTTTACACGTCTTAGTGCGATGCTGATGACTTACATGTCATTTTCTTGTATCTGTTCCTTTTGAGCTGTAAGAGTTTTTTTTTTTGTAAGGCTTACATCCACATTTTATACACTGAAGCGGTTGTTTTAATACTAATATTTGCCACTTTTATCCTGGGGATATTTCAGGTAAATTAAACAACTGCAGAACTACGATACGAGCTAATCGCGATATGAAACAATTCAGATGAACTCTTTTTAAGATAAATCAAATCACATTAAAACAGCGTTCAAAAGGCCCCGGTCTTTATTAATATCTACGTTTTAAACTGTAAGGATTGAAAATCAGTTCATAGGTTCGATCTCTAGGTGAGAGCAAAATTTCTCCAACAAGAATAACAACAAAAACAAGAATATTGTGGTCACATTCAAATAGTGTTCAAAAGGCTCTGAACACTAATTTTTTTTTAATATTAAGCAATATTCAATAAAAAGTGATAATTGGTTCATAGGATCGATCTCTAGGCGAGAGCAAATTTTTTTCAACAATAATAATATTTTAGTCACATTAAAAGAGCATTTAAACGCCGTAGACCTTGTTCATACCTACATTTTAAGCTATGAAAGTTGAACATCGGTTCATTGGTTCGATTTCCAGGTGTGGAGAAATATTCCCAACAACAACAAGAACAGCAAAAACAAGAAATGGCCATTCTATGGAGGCCAAACGGTTTGATTGTTGTAATTAACATTTTTAATGCAATGAAAATTATGACACGAACCCAAATACTGAATTTCGTTGGTCGATGTCAATTCTGGGGGAAACTATTGGGTTTCAAAATTTGACGTTTAACCGGTAGTTCATGCTGAGGCTTACAGTCCTTGATAGTGTAGATGTAGATTGTTGCCATTGTTATGATTCCTGTCTACTATTGGTGTCATTGTTATGCCTTTGTCATGCTTATGGTTATGCTGCCGTTGCTCACTTATGCCGCTACAGCCGGTACTGACTTTCGCCTTAGCAAATTATGTATTAGATTTATCTATTTATTAACTTAAAAAAAACGGCTTCGCCATTTACAAAAAAAAAAAAATATTAGAGTTCCTACCCCCATACTCACAGCGGTGACAGCAGTCAAATAAAAACGGATTAGAGTTCGCTCGAACGCAACGAATTATGATTTGAAATCCAATTCCAGGGAACAAGGCCTGTTTTTACTCAATGGTTATGTCAGAGAAAGTGAAGGCAGTTTGTGTTTGAAGTGCGCGTGTGTGTGTTTGTGGGGGGTGTGTGCGTGCACGACTAATTTGTGTATTATACAGGGGTTTTTTTTTAATATTCGTCTGAGTTTGTTGTTTTACATTTTAATTCTGCTTGTGTATTTTGTGTAAGTTTATAATTTGTGAAATATGTAGATTCCTAATTAAGGCATTTTTTTTTCCCTGTGTTTGTGTTTGAAGGTTTTTGTGTTAATTCTACTCCTTGTGAATAATTACGTGTTCATTTTGGGTATTTTTATCTTTTTACTTTAAATCGAAACGCTGCAGAAGAATATATAACAAGCGCCCGTCGTAGCATCCAACGGCCATTTGTTATATCTTCTCATTGCAATCTTCATTTCTCTTCGTTTTTTTTTCTCACTGGATCACATTACTGCACTAATTCTAGCTGGCTAATCTTTACTTAGTAATAAATAAATTAATGCAAATCGTGCTTTTATTTCGCCATCGGTTTTATAAGTCGGGTGTTAGTAGCCACGTGCTTCCCTCACGCGCTGCCATTATTAAACTCAAGTTGAGAAGCGCTATTCATTAGTTGTAAATTGAAAATGGCGTCGAAATATTCATGGACGCCAATTTGGGCGATGATGGCCGTGACGTCACGACCACGTGCACTCCTCGAACGAGCGCACGTGCAGCTGCCGTCGACAAACCCCGATGTAACGAAGTACGCCATTAAACCGACGCCGGAAAAGCGTCGTTGGCCACAAAATTTGTCGAAATTCGTCAAGTTACGAGCGTCGTTTTATGTTAAATGTACAGATTAAACGACTTATTAAAAACCTTTCGTTCTTAAGACGGGCTTGAAATATTTACCACATCGGGGTTCGACGTAGGCCTCTCAGTGCCGTGAAATGAGACAACAATGGCGGTCGTTGCGTGTCTTCTTTTCCACCAGATGGGGCATCGTCGCCGGAGGGCCGTAGCGGATTGGCCTTTGGCGTTTTGGACCAACACGAGGACCAACGCAATAAATTCTGGGGCTCCCGCCACAATGGCGGATGCTACAACCGAAAACGAGCCAAAAAATTTGTCCAGGAGGGGGGGGGGGGGGAGACAGTATTGAAGCAGGCATTAATCGTCGAAAGCTACGTCTGTAAACCCCCGCAAAACTACGGCTAAAATAAATAAATAATTAAATCATAGATGTAAGAATTTCTAGATATTTATCCGTTCTAGATATTTATCTGTTCGTATTTCGAATCTTTGTTTTTCTGCGTGTTTGTCTCTACGTTTGTCTGCTTACTAAACGATATTGTTCGCAGTCTTCTTCTTATTTGGTTGAAATTTCATGGTGCGTAATATTTGCGAGCTCGAAAATAAAATTCCTACCTGAAATATTTTTTTTGGGGGGGTGGGAAGAAATTATAGGTAGAGAACAGTGCATAAATCATATATGTGGGGCATCATGGCACTTTGCTGTGTAGCACTGAACAAAAATCATTTATATATGTAGACGGTTTATTTATTCACATTACTTCCCAAAGGCCGTAGGGCTTGTGAGGGTTGCATTTAAATTAACCCATAACCGCCTGAAAAAACTTTCAGGCCTCTTTTTTTTTAAGTACCCGTACTTGGGTCGGTTCTCGGATTCGAACCAGCATTCTCTTGGTTTGGAGCCGACGACGCAGACCACTGGGCTGTGACTGCCCGCTTTGTTCGGGGTCCCCGGGGACCCCTCACAAAGCTCGCGCTGGGACTTAGTTTTTCGCTGTTGTACGTTGAAGGCGTACCTTCGTATCTAGGCGGTTATGGGTTAACATTACCTTGTCGTAAACAGCAAAAATAAAAAGCGTAATAACAATATACTGACTCCTTGAAGCACTATTTTTCCAATACCTATATATTATCATTTTATTAGTCAGTTTTATTTATTTATTTTTTATTACTTTTTCATAACCAGTTTTTTTTTTACTTCTTTCAGTTAATCTGTTTAAATCCTGTTCGAGAC
>JAHWFP010014428.1:0-15662 GCA_023313725.1 Lithobius niger
TTTCCTTAAAAGTTTACTGGAATATCACTCATTTCCTTAAAAGTTTAGTGGGATATCATTAATTCTCCAAAGGTTTAGTGGAATCACCCAATTCTCTAAACGTTTAATGAGATATCCTTCACTTCTCCAAGGTTTAGCGGAATATCACTCAATTCGCTAAACGTATGGTGAGATATCATTCACTTCCCCAAACATTTAGTGGAATACCACTCAATTCGCTAAACGTTTGGTGAGATATCATTAACTTCTCCAAACATTTAATGGAATATCAGTCAATTCCCTAAACGGTTGGTGAGATATCACTCGCTTCTCCAAAAGTTTAGTAGAATATCACTCAATTCCCTAAACGTTTGGTGAGACATCACTCATTTTTCAAATGTTTAGGGGGATTTCACTCAATTCCAAATAAGCTACGGAAAGTACCAGCCGATTCCCTAACAGTTTTATGAGATTCCACATACGCCCCCAAAAAATGAGTAGGTTTTCCATATAGTTCCCTAAAAGTTTGGTAGGGGTATTACTGAATTCCCTTAAAGTTTAGTAAGCTAGCACTCAATAACTAAAAAGTTATGGGAGATATCAGTTCATTCCCTAAACATTTTGTGAGAAGTCACTAAGTTCCCTAATAGTTTAGTGCACTGTCACTGAATTCCCTAAAGTCTAGAGATCTTTCTCGATTTCAGTAAATGCCACAAACCTTCCCCTTTAATACAAGAAGAATCATTCTTTTAGCAGAAAAGACTCCAAGTAATGGAGAAGCCAAGTAAATCGTAGATACCAACGCCTTTAGACACGAGTCTGAAGACACACATCATTTCATAAGGTGACACGCGTATATCTAAGCACGTCACACGTGTTGAACTCAAACTAAGCAATTTTGGATTATACATCCAGCTGCGGCCATCTGCAACAACCTCCGTGGAAGAGCACAATCGCGCCATAAAGCAGTAATTTACACCATACGAGCTATGCTAATTTCCGTTTTACACTTTTAACACGTGACATATTCATGCGGTTTTAGATTTTTCAAAAGCCTGAAATCGTGGCTGAATTATTGGTACGTGGAACACGCGATTCGATGCCAATTGCCTTCCCCAACTTCAATAATAAATATATGCAAACAAGGTCAGCGTAGGTTCAAATTTGATTTTGAATGGCTTCACGCTGTGTTCCGTTTACGAAGCGTAATGCGTTTTCTGTAAAACCCGATATTACATCGCCTTCCAAGTCTCCTACACCATCCTACGAGCTCTAGGATGCAATTCGAACCTGCTCAAGCCGCCTTCCCATCGAACCATTGCAACAACATCGTATGTTATCCGTACGTCGAAATGATTTGTGGGGGTTCCGGAGCGGGTGATTAATCACACAAGAGCTTCGACTTGCCGTTCTTTAGAAATTTATACGTCGAGAAAGTGGTACTCTGTAACGGAACTCAGGTTTCTAAGTTTAATGCAATATCCATATACCTAACACATATGAAACATGTCTCATTTCTTGGATTAGCTAACGAAACGACATGCTAATATCAACAGGTTTTTTTTGTTTTGTTTTGTTTACTGTGTAGCATATAAATAAATAAATACGGATGCAACTGTATTTACGTTTCCTTTTGGACTTCAAAGTCAGACTGCCTGAGCGGGGAATTGAATCACGAGCTTTGAAACCAAAGGATGAAGTCCTACTACTGAGGCATACTGATACGGCCATGACACGGCCATATCAGTATGGCACAGTGGTAGGACTTAAGCCTTCGGTTTCAAAGATCGTAGGTTCAATTTCCCACTCAGACAGTATGACATTTAAGTAGAAAAGGCAACGTAAATAGGCTTGCATCCATACTTATTTAACCCTCTTCTCGAGCCCATTTGGCTTTCCGTCCTGTTTAAAAGCAAATAAATACGCAGAAATGTTGTTAACCAACTTATACTAGGCAATATTTCCGATTCAAGATTTCGACACATTCTACCAAAAGTTAATCATTTTGGAAAACAATTTTTGAACTTTGTTGGTGTAAACTGGTGAACTGGTAAATTCAGTAATGAGCGATTGCTCGTAATGGAATATTTAAAAAAAAGAAAACTGAAGCTTTAATTTAAATTTGGAAGGAAGTTTGGTGGCTTTGATTATAGTCCCCGCCGAATTATTTCATCTTGCAGTTTGGATTCATTCATGTCCATTTTTGTCGTTCTTTGGTGGTCATTTTTGTAATCATGATTTGTTGATTTTAATCTCTACTAGCTGGTACCCCTCTAAGGATCAACAAGTTGTGATAATTTAATTGCGAATGTGCATTCAAATGTGGCATTGTCCAAAAGGGTGGAGGCCAACATATTTTTTTTTTAAAAACAACAGCAATTTTTTTTATTTAAAAATTAATTTTGACGAGCCTTATGTCAGCCGAAGCGCTGAACCCGGCTCAATTTTGAACATTACAAGATTATTTTTTTTTTGAGAAGAAGAAATCTGGTAAAGGGAGGTGCCATCCCGGGGATTCGATCCGGGAAACCTCCGATCATCGGATCATCGTCGGGGCCGAAAGATTGTCCAGAATTAGCCAGAATACATGCCATAGGCGCTGAAGGAGCATGGTAGCCTCTCACGCTACCCTGGCCGGCAGTCCTGGCGGGGACTTTGCCAAGGTCCCCTTTCCAGGGTTCGACCAGATCCGCAAACCTCCAGCAACCAGGCTGAGCTCTCTCACCGCTCAGCCACGATGGCCGGTGAATAGCGAACATAGCACAAGGGAAACAAAAACACACAACACAACAGAAAAGGTGCACAAAAAATATAATAAAACAAAATTAGAGATTGCAGAAGAATTCGTCCAAGGACGAGGTGGCGGGAATGGTGTTCAGGACGGAGGCGGCATTCCCCCCCGCTGAACAGCAATGTTGATCCGTTGCATTAAGAAGACAGTGGCCCGTTTCTCCCCAGCAGAGGAGGCACAATCCTGCGACCAATAGCACGCAGCAAAGAAATTCCGTCTAAGGATTGTTTCCCGTGTAACCCGTCAAGGTAAGTAACTTGTCTCAGGACGGCATGTACCCATCGTTTACCCGTCGGTAGCTTACATTATCGGATTGCAGAAGACCTACAAGCGAGCTGTTACTGTAGATGATGCTGGTAGTCCTCTCTGACTTACGGTAATAATTTAAGATTTAATTTATAGTCTTATATAATTTGTATTTTTCTTGCGTATTTTCTTGCCCATGCATTGATACACCTCACGAGGATGCTTCTTACTGTACTGCTTTTAAACTGTTTATTAAAAAAATTTTGAAAGAGTCTCTTGAGATGGTCATCCAACGTTCACTAACGTCAATGTCCAGATTTCCGTTTTGAGCGTTTCTCGCTAAATATAGCAACAGCAGTTACTTCCACGGAACCGAAAATTCCGTATCCCAGGAAATGTACTGACTTGAGAAGAACGATTTGCGGCGTTGTTTTCAGAAATGTAATCCTTTAGGTTAGGAGCAATCATCTTTTCCTAATGGTAGGATTGAAACAGTGATTGAATTTGAAACAGTACAATAAACATTGATTATACTGTTCGGACCCTTCAGTTAGGAAAAGATGTTTGTATCTGAATTAAATATTACGCAGATAGGGCCTAAGTGCGCGTGGTTTGAACACATTGCCTCAAACCGTTCGTTTCCAGACGGTACCATTCCTAGGACACGAAAGGTTGGGTTTCAGCGATGTAAATGTATAAACCTAACATAGCACATCAAAAATTGTGCCTCGTTCCATCGGACGCCTTCACAGCTCTACGTCTGAGATTGCTCGCTGCTTGGCAATCCTTGTAGGACAAACAGGACGGCAATAAGTTGCGGGTTATTAAAAGCACTGTCTAGGAATGGCACTCAGCTTGTTGCCGTGGTCGCTGGGAAGAGGTGGTGTACGATTTGGTCACACCAACCGTACTCGTTGATTTCTTTTGAGGGGGGGGGGGGTATCTCTCCTGAACATCATTGGTGTCGACTAGCTTGTTGATTGTCACCATCTTGATTGTATTCGTCGCCATTTCCATCTTCCGTGAGACGTACCGCGTCAATCGGGTGATAAGTCTGTCCTCCTATCCGGGAGTTTTCAATTGTCGGAGGATGTATGATAAGATCTAGATTTGGGGTTTGTTTAACATCTCTGTAATGTGAGGCGCAGCGTCATCCCGGACCACTGCACTGTGAGTGAGGTAGGCACTAATGACCTAGCTGTCGATGAGCCATTAACCCCCCCTCCCCCTCCCTAAATTGCTTCAACTTTGTTCCAAATGGCGAATAGAACTCTCTCAAACACTCACGAGGTAATCTTGGTATTTAATTGCCATGTGGTTACTTCTGCTTTACTTAATTCAAATTCGTGAAGGCTGGTCACAGTTATATTACATACGTGTCTATTTCAGACTATACTCATCCTCCAGCAATCTCGTAGACCCATTTCAAAAGCCGTATCTAAGTATGGATGACTCAAATAAGGATGTGCGGCAAAGGATAAACTAGTTTCGGAATGACTTTAAAATCAAGCGAACATCAGGACAAAGTTTTGCTTCCGCGATTTAGCAAGTAGGCATGCTTGAAGATATGCGACGATTTGCGTAAATAAAAATGAACCAGGATACGCAGTTTCAATATAAATTACTCAAAGTTGTAAATTTTGACATCTATAGGTGCCATAGCGCTTTCCTCAGAATAATTGAAGATGCTCCACATCCAGCCACCTTTACATTAGTCTACTGGAAAAGATAGTAACTATAGAGCAGTGACATTTGCCGCCATATTGGTACCAGTATGGGTTTTGGAGGGCATAACTACAAGGTGCACTACATAAAAATGGAGGGAAAAAACAACGGAAGAGCGGATTTCTAAGGCTTAAAATAACGTTGTTTTCTCCAACAACAAAAATCGCGCGTTTTAGGTCTAAGAAATCACTTGTACCAGCGTCAGCTTCAGTATGACGCCCTTCCGTTTCTCCCCGCAGTGCCCCTTGCAGCTAACCCATTAAGGCTCCAGCATAGAGTTATACACAATAATACTACGTCGTGTCACTGCTCTATAATAACAGTAATATCTAATGTGCCAAAAAAAAAGCAAAAAAAAAAAGAAAACCAATGAATTTCGTAAAATATGAAACGTTACTGTGCAGGAGACATAAGTTTATAGTTAAAACACCAGCTTATTTAGTCCAGCTTTTGTTAAAGGCACATAACTCCCTCCGGTATAATTTAACAGTTTCACTCGATACATTAACGGAAATAGTTTTATATAAACTGATTTACCTTTCATTTGCTGGTCTAAGGGTACGATGCAGATGTCAGTAGTGGCGCGTGAATGTTATTAGGCTTGTTTTAAACGGCTCGGTCCGAGCGGTATATAACTCCCGCCACATCGCTGGCAAGCCGAGGCCCTGGAGTAAGGATAATTAATCCTTCGCTCAAGTTTGCGACTTGGTCGTACGATGTGTCACGTTGCAGCGGCCCCGAAATGAGTATGACTATTGTCGTATAGCAATGCGCGCTGCGGTCGTTTGACTATATTTTAGCGTAGGTGACGCAGAGTAAAACGGCCAGAACGGAGGGATTTATGTGCCTTTAATACCCTGGTGACATTAAAATCTCAACAATCTGAGATAATCTCAAAATAATTTTGGAAAAATGTCTAAAAATATATGTTCATATTTCAAACACAACAAACTACCGATTTCACGTCACGATTTTACGACGATATTACGTCACTTGGACAATTCAAAACAAAAATAAAAACTTAACCGTTCAAACAAACAAACAAAGAATAAGTGAATTCGGTAGAGAATATAAAGCATTTATTTGGTTTCCTTTGAGCTACCAATTTTCCTTTATTTCGTTGATTATTGCTTATTTTGCATCAACAAAGAAATGGCCTTTCTTATTGTTTTAAATTGCCAGTGTAATAACGTACGTTTTCTTGTTGCTAGCACAAAATAAGTGCATTATTTTGTACTTCGTGCATCAGCTTACTTAAATAACAATAAAGAATTTTAGCTGGGATGCTTGAAGTTTGTATGTGCACTATCAGTCATAATACTAAGACTGCTTCCATGAAATCGATCATTTGTGTGTTTTAGCACGCAGCTCCTTTGGAAATTTAATTTTTCTAGAGCGAAGGTCGAAGACTTTTTTCCCGACAGCTAAGATGCATCTGACGAGAAACATCTTCGTATTTCCGTAAAGTGCACCGATTCATGAAGGTGACGTCATCTAGCCGTAATACGAGCATAACTAGAATGAAAGAACTCTGCTTTCTCGACCAGTGGAGAGATATCGTCCGGGGGTTTTCGTTTTCCCTGGGTGAAAAAAACCCTGGGGTTGCAAAAAGGTGAGCTATGATCAGGGGGAAAACAGAAGGAGAGGGAAAAGTCGAGGTGGTCGAACCCCGGGGATTTTGCGCTGAACCCCCGGGGAAGTATAGAGTAGAAACCTCTAGGGGAAAATGTTCCACCCTCTAATATCCCAGGGGAAAATGATGTAGTGAGCTATACATCCGAGGGTGTTTTAACCGAAACCCCAGGGGTTCCTTCCCCTCGACTTGCACAAGAGCATATCTCACCACTTTTAACTTTTCAAAATCCCTGGGGATTTCCCCAAAACCCCCAGGGTTCGACCACCTCAGGTTTCACTTTCCCCTGGGTTAATTTACCCCTTACCATATCTCTCCACCGTAAGTGAGATATGCTGTATAGGTCTGTGGTCTGTTTGTCGGTGACTATTGCGATAGGAGTAAAGCTTTAATTTATATAACTATACGAGAGCAGAAAGGTTCACTGTGGACTTTTTGTACGTTATATCCCAAGAAAAATTACCGAAATTATCGATAATTTTTTCAACCCAAGTGTTGGCCTCTGTAAACTCACGACTGCTATTTAGATAAACGTTAATTTCATGAGTGCGAAGCACAAGGGAAATTTTCTGACAATAAATAGCACAATGAGCTTAAAGAGATAAAACACGAGTGTTGACAAAAATTGATAACTTCCAGTATCTCGCGCGGTATTTAGTTAGAAAATTTTCGTTATTTTTCTTTAGTCTGCACTCTAAATTGTGCATAATTAATAATTAGTAGTAAATCTAATAATTAATAATAATAATTTATAACCCGTAATTTATTAATTTGCAACTTATTAACAGAATAGCATCATACCCGGCTTCGCCCGGGGATTTGTTTGACCCGTGGTTGTTTCCCAGTATTTGCTCGGTGCTGCCTGATCGTTCACCGCAGCAGTCAATTTTTCTTTGTGTAATACTCCCCCTTTCCGTCAATCCTCTCCCTCCGCAAAGCAATATCGTAATCAAATAGTGGCTGTGACATAAGCACTGCCCCACCAACGGGCATTCCCCGTTCAGGCCCCTCCCCACTCCCAGTAGCGTGCGAAAAATAACTGTCCTTCGTACATGACGTCATTTAAGACATGGCTTTGCGATGACCGCGCAGAGAAAATTGTTAGTCGAGGTAACAATGTGCCAATTTCAACTTCTTTTCAGGGCAACAACGTCCCAGTTTCAACTTCAAGCCAAAGAATTGACACATTCGCACGTTTTCAACGTTCCTCTTCCGGGGGTCTCGTTGCGGTTGCTTCAGTTCTGCTATGAGACTTTGGTTTATAATGTAAGATAAGAATAATTAATCATAATTATTAAGACAATTTGTGATGCATTTTTCATAACGAAACGGCGCACTGAAGTTCTTGCCAGGTTACGCGATCAGGTGTTTGGCCTAATGCTGTAGCGAAACTGTAAGAAGCAGTAGTGGGGATTGTATGGTGTTGCTAGTTAATGCAAACAAACGATACCCAGCGTATTTCGAAAGAAAGTGCCTTTAGGATTACGTATGATGAAAAAAATCCGTATTTTTGAAATGAATGCAACTAACGTTTCGTAACATGTCGAATTGCAACGTTTGAAGCGAATTACACGAAGAAGCGGTGTCAACTTCAAATAGTGATGGCCATGTTTTGCATTACAGTGCGTCGACCAATGAAAGCTACAGGACATTCCTTTATTGATTTAGCGTTAAATTTAGCCAATGAACATCGATTGACTGTGATAAGACCACAGTAGCTTTCGAAAGCTAAGGAAGTCCTATCACTGTCACTCGACTGTGATTGGACGAATTTAGCACACGATGCAGAGAACACATTTCCGGAAGGAAATTCTGAGTTTAACTCGAGGCTGGTCCTTGTTTTTCGGAATTAAAGAAAACAAAAAAATCTCATTGTAAACAACATTGACTTTCAGTCAGTCGTCATAACTGGATCAATCCGAGGAAGAAAACGGATTGAAAGCCAATTTACATCTGTCCTTTTGAATTACGGTAAAGTGCAAAAATTGTGTCTGCTAAGGAAGGCATTTAAATTGGAACGTTTTAAAATCTCCTAAGTCTGCTGTGAGCTTACAAAAAAGAGTGGAACTGTTTTCTCTGTCAAGTTCCAGACAAATGTACTGATACGTCAAAATAGTTTTTCCTGATATCGAGTTTCGCGGATAAGTGAATCAGTTTACTTTAGTGGATATTAGATTTAAATGTTTCCTACACTCAAGGTGGCTAGCAAATTTTTTTTAAAGATATATTGTGATTTAAAAGTCACACTGTTAAAACAATGTACATCAAAATTCACAACTCAAAATTGCACTGGCATGTAAAGTTGAAAGGTACTTGGATTTAAAAGTTTCACTACTCTAAAAGTAGCTACATTGCGATTTGAGTCACATTGCTTAGAAATGTTAAAAAGTTAAACACTAGAAAATCTAGTTTTAAAATTAAACTGGTTTACAGTTAAAGGCATATCCAAAGTGTAGTCTGATGTATCCAAGGTAAACGTTGTAGAAGAAGTAAAAGTGACGTAATATTTAAACGTTATATTAGTTTTAATGACTACATTGTTTTGTCCAAGTTGTTAAGGTAACAACCATGCTTCCCATCATTAAGCTTGGGATCTAACGTTTAATACTGTAGTAACTCCCACAATATAGTAAGCAATAACTCCACCAGAGGAAAGAAAAAAACAAAGTTGAGTATGACACTAGAAGTTACAAAACCTTCAATGCTTTGAGTGTATCTTTGAACTGTTTAAGTTTGGTTGTTTGTTAACTCATATTTTGTTGGTGTAACTTTAAAGCCGTTGAAATCAAAGTAACCATCAAAGTTAAACTTTTAACAGTGTAGGAGATGACAATGACTGACTTGTTGAAAAAGGTAGCGCCACGCTACAGTATCGAACAACCCATGGTTAACAAGCTTACCAAATACAGAACTACATTACCTTCATACCTCGGAACTTCTACTTGAAGCACTGTCATCTAACGGAGGTGTGGTGACCAAACAGAAATTGCATATACAAACACAGATTTTGTTTGTTTAGACATAGACGAAAAATTAAAGCACATAAGATTTTCTGGTTTCTAACTTTTTCGTATAAAGAGTAGTATAATTTTTTTAATCCTAATTTTTAGATGAAGACAAGCTAACAAGAGCTACAGGATTTAAGTCCCAAATATCGCTTCTAAAAATAGAAAATATTTAGAGTTAAAGAGGGAGCGAGAACGTGGGCAATAACCTCGTTTCCCATTATACGGAGTAATAACGACTGCAGTGTAGCGAAACACCTAACACGTTTCCTATTTTGAATTGCTCACTTTTGTGATTTTGCAAGTTGTCCCTTTGTCACCCAACCTAGACGAAACCGTCCCGAAACCATAACTGCGTGCACAATATACATATCCCAGTTTCGCGGCAACCGCTCGGCCCCTCCTCCTCCATCCTTCCACCAACTCACATCCATACACATGCATGCACACACATCGCGCACGAGTAACCATGCGTTCACATCAGCTAATCCGTACCCCCGGTTGTGCTAATGAGGTGTTTCCACGACAACGTCATTGTAACGGGGTAATGGTGTACGAATGATATGCAGCTAGGCATGACTTTCCGAAGATGTTTTAATGAAGATGTTTGTCGAGCTCCAAACGATCTCTCGATGAGCATGTCCTTAGCCAGTTTTCGCGAGTAAGTCGCGTACCGTGAATGCAGAGGAAGCATTCAGTTATTACTAGTTAGAGTCATCCAAAACCAGTCCGTATGACTTAGCTCCCCTCTAACCTAGACACGAGTATAACTAGTAGTTCGGTGGTCGGTACACTTTGTGAGGCTCCCTAACACCACCGTCCCTCAAGAAGCGCTTTCATTCCAAAGCCATGTACGTACTTCGTTTTGTCAAAGTTCAGAGCAGGGCAAACTTAACGGGAGGTGCTACCCCATCTGAAGGGAAAGATCCACCTAAAGGGGGTCTTTTTGGTAATACGGGTCTTTCCGGGACCTATCTTTCCAGGGGGTGTTACCAACCCCACTTTAAAAGAGCTTTCAACCTTTTGGTCTTTGCGGTAATAGGAGTCTTTTTTTCTTGCGCCTTATCGGTGCTTTTTTATTTGGAGGACTTCAGGGGAAAATAAGGATTATGCAGGCATAGAACAGAAAATCAGCAGCAAAAACAGAAGATATGCAGTAAAAATATTACCGTTTTGGGGTAAATAAAGTGGGGCCTCTCAGGACAGCCCTTCCCGCTCAGACGTATGCCTTAAATCTGCCAATGGTTCAAAGATTATTCCTACCAAACTAAATGACAATCGGAATCCTCATTTGGCAAGTCCCAAACAGACAAACACACTGAACAAAATGACGCTTGGCAGACATCAAAATAATTTACCTGCAACAGCCAGAGGTTGTGGGTTAGTTAATACAGAAGCACAATTTTTGTAGAGCTCTTTTTTAGAGGAACGGGTTTTGATTGGTGCTAGCTAGTATTCCCCGGAGCGTTCACAGACAAAATGCACTGGCTCAGCGGGTAGAATGGGTAGACGGAAGGCTAAGAGGACTTCGCGCATTACGACGACGCAAATATTTGCTCTTATAACCGGTGCCGGCCGATCTAGCAGGCTCCAACTACTACCTGCTTCTCGTCAAATTATTGGCAATTTGGCCGACAGCTTTATTAACTATTAGAGGTTGGCGTTTATTACTGCCGTCGCTGAGAAGAGCCTTGATGAAAAGATTCTAATAACTACAGCCTATTTTTCAAGGGTTTGCTTTCCCCCGTTCTCCTTGAGGAATGGCGCGTTTATATTAACGCAGCCTGCGATTGCTGCCGAAGAGCTATCAAGGGGCAAGAGATTAATAATACTCTTAAGGGTTTGTAATCTATCTTTACATGTGAGAAGTCACGTATAAACAACTTCTGATGATGGGCGAGTGCTTAATTATTTAATTCCCGCTCTCACGGAGGAAATGGCAAGTAGCTCTCTTTCCCATAATTTTAATCAGATGGAAAAAAAAAACTAGAATGTTGTAGCGCTAAATGCTTGAAGAGCGATGAAACATCAGCAAAAATATGCAATCAAACACCAGTCGTAGCATTCCATGACTGGACTGCGTGTCGTCGGAATCCGAACACTGCACGTAACCAGAAATCGTAGCAGGTCTTCCAATTAAGATATCGGCTGCTGTAGCCACCGAAGTACGTGATAGTATCCTTATCAATGCATAATGGCCTTAACCCTAAACGTTAGTCACAAGTACAGATGCCAGATGGACCTACAATCAAACCACTATCTCTGGAAATAAGCAGCTATGCAGATGAATTAAGAAACATGAAAAGACAAGACCAGTTTTTCATCGATATGGATAGTGACATGGTAGCCAGACGGTTGAAGCAGTCGACATGTAATCCAAAGACCCGGGTTCCAAAAACCCGGGAATCAGAAGAGTTGGGTTCCATTCCTGCAGTCACACAATGACATGTGGTTCTTTTCGCTTAGAACGGCCTTACACTGCTCTTCACTGCAGTCCTTGGATACTACATCAGACGTTTATTTATCTTCTCACTGTGCAATTTTTACTACATAGATAGTAAATTTCTAGCGTTAGTGGTTGTACTGGTGGTATTCCTTCCGACGTCAGTACTCATGACTAGTCTAAAAGCCAGTTTTCAGAGATGTGAATAGGGCCCCTATAGCTTAATAGGTCGACAAGTAATTGTTGACCCAGGTTTGATTCCCAGCGAAATGATGATATAAGAGTATTGTTTGTCAAGATGGCCGCACACCGGTCTTCACTGCAGTCCCTGGATGTTGCTACGACGGGTGTTTGTTTATTAAGTTGAGTGTTTGTTGTGAACATGAGATTTAGATATTATATCTTGTAGTTAAAAAATAAATAATAAATTACAAGGTAAAGGGTAATTGAAGCAAACAGTCTGCATTAAATTCTGACCTTGTGAGAATACAAGATACACTAATCTTTAATGTAGACTGATTAAGAGCAAATGAGCAAACAGTCTACATTAAAGATTAGTGTATCTTGTATTCTCACAAGGCCAGTCTTTAATGCAGACTCTTTGCTTCAATTACCCTTTACCTTGTATGTATATACAGCTCTTACAGCTCATCAATTACGTTCAATCTCTTGAGATTTTTATTTTGACGCAATTCCTTCCCAAATTTGTTTTTCTACCACTTATTTTTCCAAACCATCACTTTTACTCTTAACGCAGTAGCTGGCTGGTTGCTTGAGTTAAGCCTCATGAATAAGCACCACTGTTATCGCACATTTCCTTGTAAGTTACCCGTAGATTGCTCTACGCTTTACCTTACAGCATTCACCACAAATCTACCACCTAACTTGTATATCGTACAATCTTTATTGTTGGGTTTTCCTTATCCATCTCAAATCAAAGATTTGGTAATTTATAACAACTTATACATTATCTATCAACTTGCCTCAGCTAATCTCTCATTACTAGATTTTTCTTATTCAACCCCTCATTTGCTATCAGGGGTTGTAAATAACGGTTTGGAAAGGCATCCTATGGCATTCCTATCAAATATCTGAATGTCAACAGTACTTTTTCTGAGTCATAAAAAACAAACCATCAACTAGTTTGTTTTTCCCCTAAGTTCTCAATGCGAAGTTACTTAATGAAATCATCATATGGAATGTTCCTCTTCCTAATCTTTTACGTAATAATTTACTCACCTATCACTTATGTGTTACTTTCTGATCTATCAAATCCAAACCAATGCCAGGGTTATTTTTTCTCCAAAGTCCTCAGTATGCTAAATGCATTCGTAATCTGGAGTGGTAGAGTAACGAATTCTTCTGGAATGGGAAAGTTTCTGACCATCGTTTAAGAACTTTCTACCCCACCTTTCGTTTAGAATACTACTTTTCGATCCCTCAAATATGATCCATCGTCTAGGTTCTTTCGTCCAAAGTGTTTAGTGCAATGATAAGTTTATCATCTGAAATGTTCCACTTACCGGCCATCATGTAAGAAATTTCCATCAATACCTCTCAATTAGAACGTCTCTCAAATCAGTCATCCTAAGCTACGTTATGGTTTCTTCCAAGTCTTCAATATGCTGTTACCAAAATGAATTCATATATTCATATCTGAAATGTTCTTCTTTCTAACCATCACATACGAATTTTGTACCCTGCCTCTCGTTTAGAATGTCAGTTCCTGATCTCTCAAATCAGTCATCAAAATCTAGTGTATTTTATCTTCCCAAGTCATCTAGTATCATTTTACTTCATGAATCCATATCTGAAATGTTCCTCTCCAATTCATCACGCATGAACTTTGAACCCTACCTTTCATTTAGAACGTTGGTTTTTGATCTCGTAAATCAATTACCATAATGTAGGTTATTTTTTCTTCAGTACTCGTACGATCTTACTACATAAATAATCATCTGTAATGCTCCACTTACTTACAATCATGTAACAACTTTTTATCTGATATCTCAAATCCAAATACTACCTACGTTCTTTACTCCTGATACTCCTGATTACTCAATAAGATGTTACTTTATGAATTCATCATCTGGAATGGTCCACTTCCCACCGATCACGTAAAAACATTATCTGATTTCACACGTCTAATCTGCTACCTATATTCTTGCTGTACAGGTAATTAATACGATGTTTCTAAATGAATTCATCATCCGGACAATTCAGAAGGGCGCAAGCACACTGGGGTACTTGGGGCACATGGTTCCCCCCCCCCCCTTTTTTTTTACCCTTGATGCCCTCCCTCCACAAATTCTCTTTCTTCAGCCCTTGTACCCGTCGGGACATTTTTCACTTTTCGTCGGAGAAGATATGCAAAGTTTCTTGCGACAAAATGGCCATTCACAACTAGATGAAAGCAGCTAAGAAAAGAAAATTTGTTCTTTCCCAGTTTTTTTTTTCAATATGCCCCTCCCTCTTTGAAAGTCTGTGTACGCTTGTGACAGTTCCTCTTCCCATCAAAAACTTGAGAGTTATCTGTCGAGCCTTCCCTGTAGATTGATTGGTTTCTGGTTCTTCTATTCGATCCATCATCTCTGTTGTTCTATTTATATATTCTTACTAAAATACAACTTTTCAATTTATCTAGTAGCATATTTCTGTTGCTCTTAAAACCTTTGTGAGGAAGTTTGCTTCTTATTGTTTTTTAAAAGGAAATGAAAATCTTAGTAACAAAGTAGAATCGAACGAATTGTTACAAATTATTGGTAGAAGGTATACAAGTTTAATGACACGGACATATTAGATTCTATAAAAATGTAAAACTATACAGGGAGACAGCAGTATTAAAGAAAATAACTACCTTTTAAAAACTTCGGAAATGGTTAATTGATGTTTGCATGTGTATGTTTGCATTATTATTCATGCATTTTAATAATGTAGCTGTTCTTTATTATGATAGTTGATAATATGTGCCATGTTTTTTATTTCTTCTTAGTTAATAAATGTATTAATTGTGCAGTATTTAAACAGTAATTATATTATAACGAGACTGGCTGTTTGGACCGCTGCAGGGGTAGCAAAATTGGTATTTTGTTTTAGCCTAATATTTATGTTTATTTTGTGACCTTACCACATTAATTGTTAATGTTCCTTAAAATCTGGGAGTGATACTCTCTTGACACACCCTAAGATTAGTATTTTATTATTAATAAATATTTAATATACCAAATGATGAGTGTTTTGGGAAAGACACTATAAGTGAATGTCTTTGATTAAGAGAAATCCTTTCGTTTTTCTGATCGTCATCCTTTCTGTAATGATTAAAATACAATGATAAAGTGTTATTTTTTGTTGTATTACGTGGAAATAATTGTAAACGATAAGGACGCAACGACATTTATAGTGTCCGCGACCCATCTTGAGTTCGCCCCAGAATGAACACAAATAATCGATTGTATGTTTTTGGTCGCAGAGTGCCTTGTTGATATCCAAAATAGTTACAAAAACAACGGCGGCCGTCGGTTAAAGCCGCCCCCGCCAGGAAGACGTAGCCGATCACAAAATAAGTGAAGATATGCCGCGCACATTATAATTTTTCGATTTTTTTTTGCCCAATTACCACGAAATATGTTTCGTCGGAGTTTCGTAACTATTCAGGATTACTAATTTACAATGCGGAGAGTTAGACTGAAGAATTGGAAAGAAAAGTTATAACTTCTTTAACAATTGACTGAATTACGGCAAATCCGAGACCAACAACACTTTTGGGGATTTCAAGAGATGTTTTTAATTTCACTCTATTCGACCTTTCGTGTGGGGTCCACCCTGACCAACCTACAACCA
>JAHWFP010014430.1:0-13458 GCA_023313725.1 Lithobius niger
AGAGTAATTGGGGATCATTCACAAATTCCGTAACACTTTTTTTTTTTAGCAATTTAGACCACCGTCCCCCTCTGTAACACCAGTGTAACACTTGGCATAGCCCCCTAACCTGAAAATACGTAACATTTGCTTACCCCCTCCCCCCCCCTTCCCCACCAATTGTATACATTTTTTGTTGGATGAATTCGTTTTGTGTAAGTTGTATTTTATAAATAAGGCAAGGTACTTATAATAGGTGCATAATGGCAAGTGGAAAAGGAAGATAGAACGTGAAAATAATTTAGCTAAAAAAAAAAAGCAAAAGCATTTAGCGAAAAAGAAAATAGCAAAAAGTAGTGATTTACGTGACACTTTTTCTACTCCCCCTCCAGGTGTTACACGTGCAGGATAATGACCCAAAACCGCGGAAATTCCTGAATAATGCACAACGTTTGAATCCCGCACGGCATAACAACTGAACAGTGTATTCTTTGCAATGTGATTGGCCGTGTAACAATGTCAATCACTTCTTTACGAAAGGTCATTTGTTACGTAAACTAAAACAAACTAATCGTTGTTGGGTGAAGGGGTAATGTCTCATTTCGCTTGTTTGCCAAAGGAGGACTTCGGGGACTGAAGCAACAATTGTGGGGATTATTAGTTCGTGCTACCGCTCCTCCAAATTTATCCACAGTTAAGGGACAAGGTGGACATAAAACGTTGGGTCAAGTCAAAGGTTGAGTTCATTCTAAATCAGAAACCAAACTGATGAAATAAGGCCGAAAGTCGTATTTCAGTTTTGGTGGTGTTTTAATAAACAATTGAGCGATGTTAAGCTCTGACACGCCTGATTGTTGGGGGCGACTCATTCCTTCGCTTGGGGCCTAAAATAGAATGGCACAAATGTTAGGCTTACTCGGGGTTAGCTGAAATAATGGCAGATTTTGGACTACGGTTCAGTTATATAGGGAAGGATTGGTATTACGGGGTTGTAGTGGAACACTAACAACAGGATTGGTCTGGGTTGAGTTTAAATTTGGGGAAACAGGACAAAAAAGGTTAAAGTTCTAATTCAGATTGCCGAAATTGCCTTTTTATGTAGGACGTTGGAGGATTCGTGGAGGAATGAATTCTAGGTTAATACCTAATTGTTGGGAGGACCCGGCAGAAGTCCAAGCGAGCTCGAGCCATTACAATTGACGTCAAACATTAAGTACAAACAATTCACAGCTATATATTGTTACAACAATTGATTAAATAGCATCATCTCAACTAACAATGAATAGTAATTTTGAAGTGACAATGGGTCATTACAATTTGGCGTCATGTGGATCTTGGGCTTGACAGATTTCACAAATGACGTCATCAGCGTAACCTTGCTGGGGTGGTATAATTTCTACGTTGAAATCCGTTATTAAACTCGCAACACAATGTTTAAACAATACCAGCTTACGATACGTAAACTATAGTTACAATGCTTTCACTGTTGCCTGATAGAGTGATGGGGTGTAACAATTTAATCCCTATGGGACAGTTTCTCATTCGCCGAAGGGGTATTTCTGAATCGAGCAAGAACGCACCGGAACAAGTAAGTTTCATCATTTGCGGACACCCGCCCGCATGGTACTATCAGGCTAAGTGAAGTAATGTCCGGAAATCACTGTCGAATAGAGCCATCGGAGTCAAAACGCACAGTAACCGATTACAGGAAGGCAAATCAAGCAGTGCTACATAAAAAGATGAACAACGTTTCAATTTTCGTCCTCAGGTATGCGTAATAAAATTAAACGTAGGATGACTTCGTGGCTTTCGCCATGCTTTAATTTTAATATTCAAACCTGATGACTAAAATTGTAAATCTTCGAAACCTTGTTCGTCTTTTTATGTAGCGCTGCTTGGTTTGCCTTAGAGCCATCAGCACTGCAGCTACAACGTTATAAACAGAACAAAAAATCTGAAAACAGCGAGTGCTGGTGTGAAAAGAAAGGTAAAACGCGCAAACGAAGTGAAAACAATCAAATTATCCGCCCTAATTTTGGGCGCGGAATTACGTAGGCATGTCTGTGGTTAGAACATGAAAAAAATAAATTGGTTGGTCTACCGGCGGAGTCGCTTTGAAATTCGCGTTCTCCATCTGGAGTGAAATTATAGAGAAATTACAATAGTTACTGGAAAAGAAAAAATATCAAAGAAATGTGAAGCTGGTGTGAATATACCATTAAAACGAAGAAAGTGATACAAAAGTAAAAATTTGATAAGTGAAAAAATTTTGTTTAAAGCTGATACACTCGCTGGCAGTACCCCTGCCAACGAGTAAACGGAAATTATTAGTTGAAGTGCGGACAGAAAGCATTGGTAGACTATAGGGCAGTGACACGACGTAGTATTATTGTATATAACTCTATGGTGGATCCAGTTACTGAGTTAGCTGCAAGGTGCACTGGTGGGGGAAAAGAAGAGCGTCTTACTGAAGCCAATGCTATTAGACTGGATTTCTTAGGCCTAAAACGCGCGATTTTTGTCGACTTGTCGGCAGTTGCTCACATTTTTAAGCAAGTGGAATCTTTGTTTTCCAATTACAACCTAAGCAGCATAAGGGATTGGAGAAAACAACGGTTTTTTAAGCCTACGAAATCCTCTCTCAAAGCACTGGCTTGACTAGAAGTGCCGTTGTTTAACCCACCATTTCAATCTAGTGCCCCTTGCAGGTATCTCTCTTGTAGCAATATGACATCACTTGACGCTGTTCTATTGCTAGATTATTCACTCGTAAAGTGGGCATCAGTAATTTGTGAACGCTCTCTCTGTGGAAAAATCGTAGGATCCTTAACGTGCAACAATCAATTTAAACAAGAATACCCCCATTGGGTTTTTTGTTTTATTTTTTGTGTGCCAATGGATGGGCACACACTCCAACACGTAGGGTCAAAAGATTTGAATCAAACCACGAACGGCGGTGTTACTAGCCTCTTCATTGACTGCCATAAGCGCTGAACTGGAACATCTTCGTCAGCTCGGGTTTATGGCACTGTGACTCAGTCTATATATTACTGCTGTTTAATTGTAAGCCAGCAAAATTTATTGACATCCTCTTAACACGAAGAAAGCTGTCCAAAAAAGTGAGAGGGTAAGCAAAAAGATGAAAGTCCCGGACATTAAAAGAGGGTGTCGGGACACCGTTTTGTGCCTGGAGCACATCCTGGCGGAGACATGAAGGACTAAAAAGCGCCGATGTTGGTTACCGCAACCCAACAGGGATTGCATTGAGAACGAGCGTTTGGGCCCCCAGGTTACTTCTTTTGCAGTGCCGCCGCCTCTTCCTGGCGAAAATTGGGAAACACGTGCGTTCCTAGTCACGTGATCGCTAGAGGAAGGCGTGAACCAATTGAAAATAGTGCAGGAATGTTGTGGGGGGCCAACGGGAGGTTTTAATTTGTTGTTCAGAAAGCGTTTTTTGTTTCTCGAGTTAAAAGAGCCTTGTGCACGTTGACGTTCTGCTTAAGTTCACAGCGTGACTGAGCCATTCATGTCTTTAAGTATAGCTTTCTAAAAGCCCCTAATGGAGTTGCTGGTAAGTTTCTTCGATGCCAGGAAATGCATGGTCTGTTTCCACGACCAACTGAGTGAACAACAGAGAAATGATTTTCGTAAAAACAAACAAAAAATAGAACAATTGCAAAGTCAGGGGCCTTCACAGATAGATGCTGGAAGATAAAGCCATAATCTAACGCGAATAAAGTGACGTTCTGACGCCGTCTTCTTTACTCTGCTCAACGATTTTCCATTACACATGTATACGTTGTTACAAATTATTATACGATTTTCCAGTTAGACGATTACCCCTCGCCCCGTTCAGAAACCCCAGGTATATTATTGTCCAGTTAGACGTTTATCCATTATACGATATTTTGTTTAGGTGATTTTCCAGATTTTTTATTTTTTAAGGGAGGAGACGAGAAATCAGAGTACAGAGTTAAAAAAAAAAGTGTTTGTTCCGCTAGCTCTGCCACATGTCACGCAGGGAAGCCTCCCCTCCTCCCGCATCATGTACCGGTTTTATATTTACTCTGCTCGTGATAAAAGCAAATTCAGGGTGTCGGACGAAAGACTAACTGGAAAATCGTCCAATGTGGTAATTATTAGACAATTACCCCATTAGACGATTTTCCAGTTAGCATTTCATCCGACACCCCAAATTTGCTTTTATCACGAGCAGAGTAAATATAAATCTATCCCAAAACAAAACTTGTTACGGATTCCCGCCAAGCTTTTCGGCCGTGCGAAGTCGTGATATCAAACTCCAAGCTCTTTCGCCAAGCTATTCCCACCGAGTAATAGTTCGAAGGTTAAATGAAATATATTAAAATTGCTTACGGCGCAATTTTCAATTATATCATTGAACGTTTGAAGTATTAGTCGGTGGGATTAGCTCAGCGAAAGAGCTTGGCGTTTTATAACACGACTTCTCACGGCCGAAAAGCTTGGTGGGAATCCGAAACAAGTTTTGTTTTGGGGTAGATATCAGACATTTTTGGTCCAAATTGATGAAATCCAATTTTTTTTTCTTAGCAATTATGAGATGGAAACACCAATCTAGTTTTCTAGTTCATTTCTTTTTATCTTTTTTTTTTTTTGTTGGCTTTCGTTAGATTTTGAGGATACAGTCATCTGTTTTCAAATAATGAGGATTTCTTATATGTCCTTGGAAATGCAACTAATGTTCAGTTTGGCATTGTAGCATAACAATTTTTAGAACAACGTAAAAAATCAATTTGGACGTTTGGAGCTCCCTAACCCATGAACCACTTGACCAATTAGAAAGGTCCAAATGAAAAGGGCACATCTCCAGAGCAATACCTGTAAAATGAGCTAAGAACCTGCTTTATTCACCGCATGGAAGAATTTACTTTCGTGATACAAAAAAGGGTTACCGCTAGTTAGTAGTAATTAGGCAAATATCGACGTTATTCACGTCGTTTCTTCAACAAGAAAACGTTTAGCTGTGTCACTAAAAGTGACTTTTATGCTGTCAGGCAACCAAAGTCTCCCAATCTAACAAGTTTCAGCCTTTTCTGCCGCATTGTTATTTATCCTCAGATGGCTGAAAACAGCCAAACTACCTTTGCTGTAAAGATACGTGTGTAGTGGTCGCCATGCTCATATATATAGTTTATCTGGATGTCATCGTTTTATCTTGACGGGCGACACACTAGCGTGTGTCTTAAACCGGCACATGATGCAGGAGGAGGGAGGCTTCCCTGCGATACATGTGGCAGTGCTAGCGGAGAAAAATTTTTTTTTAACTCTGTACTTTGATTTGGGGCGTCGGGCGAACACATAACTGGAAAATCGTCTAATGGAACAATTGTCTAAAATCTGCCTAAATAAAAAATCTGGAAAAGCATCTAAACGGAATATCGTATAATGGATAATTGTATAATGGATAAATGTCTAACTGGATTAACGTTTAACTGCGGTTTCTGGTGTTATATGTATAGCCGCAGCGAGCCCGTGAGAGCGAGCGAGGCAGGGATATTAGACGATTTTCCATTATACGAATTTCCTGTTAGATGATATTCCGTTATACTGTTTTCCGTTATACGTTCTTCCAATTATGCGATTTTCCAGTTAGACGATTATCCCTCGCCCCCTCTGATTTACGTCTCCTCCCTTAAAAAAATGTGAAATTGTGTCTCGTCAACTTGGAGTAAATTACACTTAACCTAAGAAATTAACAATGTTGTCCCCTTTCCCCACTCTGCACTCAACCTGCCTCCACCCCCACTCCACCCTCCAAACGCGAGCATCATTCTTTCAGGCATCAGAGACTTGAAGCAATTTTTTTTCCTTTAAAACCGACAAACTTACGGTGTATTTGCCAGTCCGCTAATGCTATTGTATGAATTTACTAGTATTATAGCTAAGAGGCTACTGTCGATGTTAAAATAACTATAGGTATAGAATTAGGTAAACCTTCCTGTGTACGGTATAGAATTAATTAGGTGTACTGCAATGGATGGCAAAATGTCATTCTTCCCTGGCGGTGTCGGAGTACTGCCTTCGGTACAGTGCTAACTCTAATCTAAACTGTCCACTGCCTCCTGCTCTGCTCTTTCCCCAACCGTCGTTCCTTAATTTTCAGAAGAATTTTTTTCGCTTCAGTATAAATACTTTCAATCGTTGCAAAAAAAAAAAATTAATGTAAACTTTTTGTTAACAAATGCAGCATCTGTGGTAACACATGGCGACATCAAAAGGAAGAAATGGCACTGATATTTGTGAGAGGAACTGTCCGACATTCTCAGCGCTCCCAGTCCTCCTATATTTATATATTTATATTTAAGAAAGTATATTTCTATTAAAGAAAGTAAATTCTGATATCTCGACTAAAGACCTATACAAAGATTACAAGATACTTGATGTAATAAAATTAAGAAACTATACAATTATTTTAAACAATTACTTTAATAAAGACCATAAAATAGTGGATAATTAAAAAAAAGTTATCTGAGGGATGAAACCATTCGATACGAAATTCCTTTAGTAAAAAACAGTTATGGAACAAGATGTCAAAATTGTTATATACCAACAATTTTAAACCAGCTAACAGCTGAACTCACTACTTTGACTAGTTTTGGCCAAGTTAAGCGAAAAATCAGAGAATGGTTTATTAATAAATAGGTATTATTTTATGCTTTTTATGTTTTTATAATCTGCTCTTAAAAATTAGAACTTTATTGTTATATATTGTTAAGCCATAGTAGTGTATTATAAGTTTGATCGAGAATTATTCATGTTCATGATTGTGTTCATTATCTTGTTCTTGTACTTTAAAATTTGATTCCTATTTTGTATTATACATTCAGTTTTGTTTTTCTCCGTAATTGTAAACATGAGGGTATTCTAATTTATTTTAAACTTGATGTAACCCATACAAGTTTCTCTTTGAGACTTCGGGATACAATTAAATAAATAAACAATTTATAATAAAATATTTAAACATTTATACGTTTTTATATGCATCTTGCGGGGCTTTTTGCTTGTCAGAGGCAACCTATGTTCTTACCTGCATTTTTATAGGATTCCTATATAAAGCTCCTGTAAATCGTGAAATGCTCCTATATTTCCTACATTTTCCTGTTCCGAACTGAAATATTGCCCTGTTTGTGGTAAGTTACCTTTCTACACCAATTATTTAGCTCCTAAAATTAAAACATAAATCTTCCCTTCCGTGGCCATACAGCGTTGTATGTAAACGAAACGTGAATTGGTCGAACGGCAAAACACGGCCAAGTAAAGCATGTACCGACCGCATTGCGCACTCAAAAGTCATTTTTATCTTCTTACTAGCATCGTACCCGGCTTCGTCCGGGGATTCGTTTGACCCGTGGTTGTTTCCCAGTATTTGCTTGGTGCTGCCTGATCGTTCACTGCAACAGTCGACTTTTGTTTGTGTAACGCTCCTACTTTCCGCCAATCCTCTCCCTCTCCTCCTCCTTTTATCCCGTTCTCTCCCTCTCCTCTTGGTTTCCTTCCCTTTCTCCTCTTTGTTGTACGTCGTTGAACACGTACCCGGCTCCCGGCTACCGTGCTTGTTTGTTTGTTCTCTTCTAGGTTCAGTCAATGCGTAATCGTATGCGTAATGGTAACAGCTCACTTTGTCCCCCCCCCCCCACTCCCAGTCTTTCGCTGTGGCTTAAGCGATGCGTACCGTGTGAAAAAGAAGTGCGCATGACGTCATGTAATACTTGCCCTTGAGATTACCACGGTGTTTAGTTAGAAGGATAATTGTTAGAGCAAATCGTTAGTAGATTCAACAATGTGCCAATTTCAACTTCTTTACAGGGCAACAACGTCCCAGTTTCAATTGCAAGCCAATTGACACACTCGCCGTTTTCATTGTTCCCCTTCGGGGGATCGTTGCCGTTGCGTCATTTCTGCTATGAGACTTTGGTTTATAATGTAAAGATGGTGTTGTAGAACAACAAAAGATATTTTTGTCCCATAATACAATAGGACACTCTCCCACTACAACCAGGATAATAATTCCTATAAACCTCTTATTAATTTTGTTTGATTTTCCTATAAAGCTCTTATTTTTTAACAAAAAAATTCTTATATTTCGTATTTTTATCCATTAAAGTTGGCTGGGAACCCTGCAATCTGTTATTTGTTTTGTTGGAACTCCCTACCATATTTCCATTTCGGGATAAAAAGCAATATGACGGCTAACGGGAGGGGCGTAATGACTCTTTGGGTTGAGTCACAAAAATTTTGCCTCCTACAAGGTTCCCCCGTCCCCCCCCCCCCTTCTCCCTGTAAGTGGTTCCCGTTTGTATTGTGGCGAGGTGCAGTTTGAGGTGCAGTTTGAAGGGTGGAAGGTGGATGTGGGTGACAGACGAGGGTCCAGAATTTTGCACAAAAGTAGGCCTAACCCTTTTTAAGGTGTATTTTCCAATACGGTATCTTTATAGTTGTACTGGACAAACTTGAGTAAACGGCTTTAATTTTTGCTTTGGTGGTAAGATTTTTTTAAATTCAACTTTCGAAGGGCCACAGATTGAGAACAAAGGTATCAACTTTTTTAAGTTGATCAATTGGTCATAACAGTACTAATATAATATAATATAATGATATATAAGATTGTTGCAAATGCAACCGGAATGGCAAGGACCTGGTGGCCACTGACTGCCATACGATGTTAAAACTGAAAATTATAAATTACAAAAGTTTAACAATTTAAAAGATTAAAACGAAGATGATGGCTCGGCTGCAGAGGAAGGGTATGTGGTATTGGGTTGGGGTCACGAATGCTTTACCACGAAGGTTAGACCTACCAGGGGCACAGTAGTCCCCGACGGCATCGCCAAACGTGAGGGACAAGTGGAGGGAAAAGCCGAGTATCATTGTCAATACAGATACTACATACAGTATAGTCTATTAACTACACACGTTTAGGCCTATTACTACAACGACAAGGCCTAATATAGTGTCAATATGAAATTATAAAAAAAGTTACTCTTAATTACCTGAAATAATTAAGCACTTTCAAATATTTTACTTATTTGATATTCCATGTAGTCTCGCATGTAAGCCGCACCCAGAAAAATTTAAGATCTTACCTCTAAAAAAAAAAAAATGCACGCGAGCCAAAAATTGTTTGCACAATTCATGACCTGCTAAGATCAAAGGAGACCTCAAAGGGGACCTCAAAGAGCCCGCCAAGTTCCTAATGGTTCGGCCCTTCAAAGGAGTGATATCAACGCACCAAAACATTCCCCAACATAATCACACCGAATAATACTTTGGACGTTAAATAAAAACTTGAACATTGAACATTGATTTCACTCCTTTGAAGGGCCGAACCATTCGGAACTTGGCGGCCCCTTTTACCAGTTTTGCTTTTTGATTAATACCAACAGACAAGCACTTTATTGTAAATATTTTTAGTATTGCTAAAATGAGCAGGGAGCAGCAATTTTTCTTAACCATTTGGAGGCCATGTTTGTATAAAAATGTAGGTTAATTTTTTTTTTTAGAAATAACTGCCGAACGATTGCAGCTAGAGAATTTCGGTTTGCATCACTGGGGGAAGCTGTCGAAAAAGCGGCAAAATGGCGTATTTGAACGTCAAATTCGAAGAATATTTAAGTAAATCACCGACAACATCGAGCTCCGATGTGAAACAGTTATAAAATAAGCTCGATGCTGCGGTAAATAAGTAAGTTTATTCATCCAACACATATTACAAAATTACCACAAAAGCAAACACTCATTCCACAAGAGCTAATGCTCGCGTGTGGTTTGAGAGCAGCAGACAAAGAAAAAACAATTGAACTAGCACTTTGCACACACAATCAAAGGTTAGGCGCCAGAAGAACAATTACAAAACAACATTGAAATAAAATAAAAAAAATTATGAAAACAAACAAATTTATGAAAAGGGAGATAAAAGCAGAATACAAAGAGGAGTGAAATATATTAATCAATCTCAAAGAAAAGACGAGTAAAGCAAAAACAAACAATTTATATACAATTTATAGTTAATATAGTCAAAATTTAGTCAACAACTGGTATCGTTCAAAACCTATTTTGAATTGTTGAATCATGTAATAGGCTAATAGTCAATACTTATAGTAATAAATTGCAGACCCCCCTCAAAAAAAAAATAATAATAATAAAATAAAATCGCAAAACACGAACAGCATTGCGATAACACTATCGCGTGTGTTGTATATTGCGATAATATCGAAATATCGCAATATCACCCATCCCTACCCACTACCAGGCTCGTTCAATTGGCATTTTTAACTTCCTGAATAAATAGAATGCTATAGCCGCTGCATACACCCTTATTCGGCAATGTAAACAAAGTTTGTCGTTTTGGCTGGATCTCTGTGGGCTTAGACAATTTTCAACAACCCAAAACATGATGGAGCTCGTAACACTTCTGTTGCACTACCGGTATTGTAGACTTAATTACTCGACTTCCGGACTGGGAGTGTAAAATACGATTAAGTACCCAGTCTATCTTTACACACTTATCTTTGCGTTAGCATCGTTAGAAACTTGAACGGCCGTCCTCTACCATGGATATTGTAAAGATGGACGTTTCGCCGACAATTTTTCCGGTTTCGGCGAAACCTAATTCCCGTTTCGCCTAATCCAGATATTCTTCAAAAAATTTACATTTAGAAAAGTTAATTAGTTGCGGTTTCTGATGTCATAATTATGTTTAGCCGCAGGGAGCGTGGCAGCGCGAGGCACGAGAGGCAACGGGTATAAACCTATTTTAAGTCCCTCAGTTAAAGGGATATACCTCCCAGCGCCATTTTTCTCGATCCTCCACGTCAAGTACAGCCCCAAAGGTCTATTTACTTATACAGTTAGTCTTTCCCTTGCTAAAAATTCGTTTTAAAATCTGGCGTCTAGGAGATTTTCTGTTGAAGTGGGTAACTTTATTTATATACGTTCTTCCAGAACGAATATGATGCATTGCGTGCCTACAATGACCTTGAAGGTTCATCTGCGTGTGCGCAGTACTATAATTTTAATGGTTTGCTATTAATTACTATGAGATCAAAAATCTAAAAGACTAAGGCAGTAAAAGTAAAAATTAATTATTCCAATAGATCGTCGAAGAAAAATATAATATACTAGCCTAAAAAAATTATAGTGTGTGATTTTAAAATACGAAAATCATTCCTGTTTGTGACGACGCAATCGTTAAGTTGATGCTTTTTCGTGTGGTAGTCCCAAAGCCAACTGAGACAGCAGCTACGTTCGTCGCCGCAGAGAACCTAGCTACTGTCTCAATTGATCTTGGTGGTATTAAAGGCGTGGATGGCGATCTACGCGTGGTTGTGATAACGCAGGCGGAATGTTATAAGGCAGGCCGGGTGTCCCTTTAAGCTAATAGCTTAGAGATAACATTTTTTTTTTCAAATTTACTCTTAATTATTTCAATGTCCTCTGTTTTTTCTCAATGGAAATCTTATAAGTCTTAAAATAGTAATCCAAAGGAAACCTTATAAGTCTTAAGGGCTCACCAAATTAGACAAATGCATCGCGACGAAACGTTTTGAGACAATTCGTCGCATCTGATAGAGCCGCCTTTATCGTTTTGATGTCGTGAGACGTCTATATAAATGTGCCTAAATACGTCTCGTGACATTGTCTCATTCGGTGTGTGGCGCTCAACTCATTGCTACGGTTGAGGAGACGTCTGCAGCACGATCAGATAGGTTACGACAAATGTGTTTGTCGTGCGACTAAACGTCTGATTTGGTGTGCGGCCACCCTTAGAATACTGTCCCCCATCTTTTAGTTTTCCTCAAAAATTATAATTTTTACCTTTTCGCCTTTTTTGTTCTCTTTTGCCACTACGGGTGTTGGTGGGAGGAGACGATGAGGCACATACTCTTCGCCTTCAAGACTTCTTCTGTGCCGCGTGGGCACCCTACCCCACCCTAATTTCATACACTGAGCGATTCACTTTAGGAAGAAAGTTTCAAAAGCTACATTTGGTACTTTAAATAAATACCGACGCGAACATATTTCCGTTGTCTTTTGAGCTGAAAGCATTAAGCTAAGAATTGAGCTCTCGACCTTTGAGACCAAAGACCGAAATCCTATCACTCACCCTGTCAGTATGACCAAGGGTAAGTATTTACATCCCCCCCCCCCCCCCACCGTGCACGCCTTCACTGAAGTATCAGGATAGGTTACGTATATTTGGGAATCTAATCTAATCTGATTAGATTTTCTTCTCTGAATTATCAAAGGAAGCGTTACGAATTCTGCTCCTATAGAATGACTTACTTCAAAGTCTGAAGAAATTTTCGATAAATTTTCAATTTTCAATTTTTAGACAGACATTCAGTAAAACCAGGAGCGGCATAAAGGAGGAATCTCCACCTTTTTTTTTGTGTGACATCACGATATTACGATATATCGCGATCCCCTGATAGATAATTGCATTCGAAATTTTCGATTTCGCCCATCCTTACTTAGTAATTCATAGCCCTTTTTGCTTTTTCGCCGCTTCCAATGAAAAGAAAAACAACATTCGAAGACCAAATAGTCTTTTTAACAAAATGAAAGACTCCAAAATAGACCCCCATCCATTCATCCACTCAGTGAAACGGTGAATGAGAGCGCTGTAGCTTTTACTCCATCATCACCATGATTCTCTCTTTTACTTGTCTTGCAGCTCTCAAGCTTGCTCCCAAGAGTAAAGGCAACTCCGTTTTTCTGTCACGAATCAGGGAGGGCAACGCCATCTCTTGGGATCCAAGAGTAAACATCGTAGCGTGTTCGTTTCGCACAGCTGTGCGCGTGCCGACTCTTCTTTCTCCGTTCCTTTGGCTACAGGTGCAGAGGAAGGAGCACGTGACTTTTTGGCCTTCCCCAGGCTCCAAAATCAACCTCGGAGGATGTTGGACCCTTGGAATCGTATTGGTCTTGGGTTGCCCAGTTGTTTGGACGGATGTGACCCCTCGTAACCTCACGATTGGCGTCCAACGAGTTCAGCTCCCCCGAGGAATTCCGACTGGATATTTTCGATGTTTCCTAGCGGTATTATTCTTTCGAGAAGGCCTTTACGTCACGCTGACAGACAGTCACTGCAACCATGGATGAATGTGACTTAATGTTTGATTTATCTGCGGGGGGGCATGTTGACCATACAAGGAAACGGGGACATATATGTCGTTAGGAGAGGTTCCGGGGACGTCATATTGGTTAAAAATTGAAGGAAGGGTTTAAACCAGATTTGCCGACTTGTTAAATCAGCCGACTAAGTCAAAAATATGTCAAAATTTACCGACTCTTTGAAGGTGCCTATTCACCGAATGGTAGGTTGCATCATCTAGCGTCCATTGTTTAGATCTATGAAGCACTTGATTTCAACAAGCGAAGGAATGCGCAAAGAAATATCTTTTTACACAACAAACTAGCCACGTGATTATTGCTGAGCAT